>QKWP01002640.1:0-56305 GCA_003550325.1 Gigaspora rosea | reverse complement strand
TCTCAGGAGCCGTGTGATTGTTACTCTATCGGAATTAAAGAAGGCTTCCGGTACTGTAACAATATCTCCAATTATGTCCAAGATTCAAAAAAGTCAGCGTAGAAATTCTTTTCCCTGAAATTTCCATGAACAACAGCACACAAACAACAGCACCAGAACGACGAAAGCTTGAAATCACCGGCTCTATCCTACAAAAAAAAAAGAAAGTAAGAAAGTAAAGCGAAAAAAAATCAATCAACAAAAAAAAAACATATCTCCGATTTACGTCCAAGATTCAAAAAAAGTCGTTGTAGTATTTTTGCAATATGCATTTGCAAATGCTTTTTCCGAAATTTCCATGAACGACGACACATGAATGACGACGGCATACAACTAAAATCACTAAAGAAACTGGTACAAGTTCCCAACTTCACGACGGCTTTAATCCAAGGCTTCAACGACGGCTCCAGCGACGACTCCAACGGCGAAAACTATGCTTAAAAAAAAAAAGTTATTAAAATAAAAAAAAACAAACGTACAGTCAAAAAAAAAATAAACAAATGATTATCAAAAGGATAATCATTGTTTATATATGATTGCCGATCTTAAAAATGATTGGCTAATCATAAGGGTCGCTATGGTGACGGGTCGCCATGAATAATTTTCCTTTCAAATTTTGTATAAAATTCCAATATACCACCAAAATCATATGATAAATGATTTATATATACTCTATCTTTAAATTTTTAACACTTTTTTTATATTCATTTTTTAATGTTTTTTATTTATATTTTTTCAACTTTTTTTTAAATTTTGTTTTTACTATTTATTTATTTTTTTATTTTTTAAAACTTTTTTTTTTAAAATTTTACTTTTTTTTATTTATATTTTTTTATTTTTTTAAAAATTTTTGTTATTTTTATTTTTTTTTATAATTTTTTTATTTATTTATTTTATTTTTTTATTTATATTTTTTTAACTTTTTTTTTAAATTTTGTTTTTATTATTTATTTTTTTTGATTTATTAATATTTTTTAAGTTTTTTATTATTAATTTTATTTGATTTTTTTTAATCTTTTTTAAAAAATTTATTTATTTATTTTTTTTTTTACTTTTTTATCATTATTTTTAATTTTTTATTTAAATATATACGTTATTTTATTTTAATTTAAAATGTAATATATATAATATATAATGATAAATAATAAAAATTATAAAATTTTATATTAAATTGTGAAAATTTTAAAAATTTTGAAATTTTGTGTAATATTGTAAAATATTGCAAAATATTGCAGATTTATATGATTATACAAAATATTACCTTCTGTAACCCCTAAAGGGAACAATTAAATAGAGGCTTTTATTTATTTATTTGGTCTATTTTGCAATATTTTGCAATATATTTCAAAATTTTTTTTAAAAAATGCAAATCTTTATTTAATTATTTACTTTGGGGGCACAAAAGGTAATATTTTGCATATTATATATAAATCTGCAATTTTTGCAACATTTTGTAATATTTTGCAATATTTTGCAATATTTTGCAATATTTTGCAATAGAAATAATTTATACATTGCACGTGCAATATTGTCGCACCTGCTTCAAATCATAAAATCAGGTGTAATGTAAAATCAAATTCATTAAAATAACCTGTTTTTTCATTAGATAGGGTTAGGGTGAGGTATAGATTGTGTATATGAACGAGAGGTGAGTTTTTATAGTAAAATCTTGCAAGAAATTTTTTTTTGTTAGAATCCTAAGAGTAGTTTCATATACTCAATTTTAAGTTATAGACAATTTTTGACAAATGAACGTTTGTTTTGGATTTTTTGATCATGTAACGTTATACCTGATCTTGAAATTTGATTGGGAGAGCGACATATAAGACACATCACATGGGGCAATAAATAAATTTACTCTTTGCAATATTTTGCAAAATTTTAAAACTTTTTAAAATTTTTGCAATTTAATATAAAATTTTATATTTTTTTATTATTATCATTGAGAATAACTACACTTAACTAGGGAGAATTTCCCTGTTACACAGATAAGTGATCTACAGTACATATATACCCAGATCACCAGATTACTGATCTACATCTTTTTTTTTGTTTACATTTTTTTCTTTTTTAGTATTAATCGCTACTTTTTTTTTAATATAGTGTCGATTTCTTCAGTGTCATCGCTCTTTGGTATTGTTGTCTTCAGCGTCATCGTTTTCCAGTGCCATTTCTCTTTGCTGTCATCGCTCTCCGGTGTTGACGTTCTCAGTATTGTCGTTTTTCAGTGCCATCTCTTTTTGTTTTCGTCGCTCTTCGGTGTCTCGTTTTTTGATTAAGGGTTAAGGTTAGAGGTTCTGTAAGATTTAGGGTTAGGGTTAGAATAGTTTAGGTTTAGTTTTGATTTAGGGTTAGGGTTAGAGGTTCTGTTAGATTTAGAGTAGTTATTTACTATGGGATGATTTCTACAGGATTCTATGAAAATGCTTGAAATGGCCGGATCTTGTGGCATGCACAAGAATGTTTTCAAATGGCATGGACATTACGACAAAGAGTGGCACATAATATTACGTCATTTCGTAGAGAGCAAAAGGTCAGTAAAGGAGTTTTTTTTAAAAAGATCAATATCTCATGATTTCATGATGAAGCTTCCTTGTGTGTTTTAACAAAAAATTCCTTACAAAATTTTGCTTCATATGCAGATAGCTTGTTCGTTTTATATTGATTACTTATGTAAATTTATGTTTTGATAGCTAATCTGCATCGTTATTGTGGTGGCACGTGAATTTACGTTTATTATCCGTGCCAAATCAGTGCCGATTTGACTAGTAAACTGCTTCAAAACCTGCACGTAATATCACGTCATATGAAATGGCGTGTTCAGATGACACGTATGTGTAAGTTACACATGTTGGCTCATTTTGTGGAGAGCGAAAGGTTAGTAAAGGATTTTTTTTAAAAAAGAGCAATATCTCATGATTTCATGATAAAGCTTCCTTGTGTGTTTTAACAAAAAAAATTCCATACAATTTTGCTTCATATGCAGTTAGCTTGTTCATCTTATATTGATTACTTATGTAAATGTACATTTTAATAGCTAATCCGTATCGTTATCGTGGTGGCACTTGAATTTACGTTCTTATCAGTGTTAAATCAGTGCCGATTTGACTAGTAAACTGCTGCTAAATCCACAGTTAATGGTAATATATAAATTAGAGGTTTGCATGATGGTTAGTAGCGAAGTTAGGATTAAGTAGTAGGTTAGGATAGGACGGGATTAGTTAAAGGGAGTGTAGTGCGAGATTAGGGTTAGACTAGTATTAGGCAAAAGGGATGGGATTAGGGTAAGGGTAGTGCGGGATTATGGTTAGGTTAGTATTCGCATTATGTAAATAAAGATGAAATAAATATATATTATAAATAATAATAAATATGAAATTGTTTTTATAATTTTATTGGTCGATTTGGACTTGTGTAACAGGAAAATTCCCCCGGTTAAGATTAGCAATTCTCATTATCGTTATACATTATATATATTATATTTTTAATTAGTAGACCGCAGTTAAAGGGTAAAATTTTTATAGTAAAAATTGATGGGCATATGATTAGTAACCTTATATAGTAATAGAATGCCGTGTGCTTCAATTCTTAAGAAAAACCTCTATAGTAAATGATTGAAAAATACTCATATATTATGATCTATCAAACCGATTTTGATGATTTAACTACTATTAGAATCACAAAAATTAGCTCTACTAGTTTCAATTATACAAAAGGAAGTGTTACTTTATAAAAAAACTTTTATATATAAGCACATCCTATTTCTATACTATAGAAAATACGTATAAATTTTCATATTTGTTTATTATAAGGTTTATCATTTTTTCCCCTTTAAAAATGATTTATCAATTAAATTAAATATATGTTTTAATAAACATATCTGCAGATTTTTGGAATTTATTATTAAAAATTTTAAAAATCTTTAACAGTAAATAACTTTTGTTCTACTAGTCCATTTTCGATGAAACAACTACCAAAATGTTTACATTGATAAGACGATTCTAATGAACCCAAAATTGTTAAAATCCAATTACTGGATCCAGAGCTTATTAATAATTTGTGTCATGTCAGGTATTTAAGGATTGCAAAAAGCCAATCCTTAAATACTCAAAGTGATATAAATCGTTAATAATCTCTGGATTCAGTAATTGAATTTTAGCAATTTTTGGTTCATTAGAACTATTTCATCAATGTAAACATTTTGGTAGTTGTTTTATCAAAATCAGACTGGTAGAACAAAAGTTATTTGCTATTAAAGATTTTTGGAATTTAATAGTAAATTTCAAAAATCCATGGATATAGTATTACATATTTTATTATATATTATATTTTAATTATTATACATTCTTTATAGTATTATTTTTATATTATTACATATTATTTTAACTACTTTTGCATTTTGCCGCATCTAATTCAATTACTATTTGCAGAAGAAAAATAAAAAAACTAGCTCTATATACTTTTTTTATACACTCTGCAGTAGCTATTATTTTTTGTTTTAACTATTATTTTTGTTTCAGATATTTTTTTTGTTTTGACTATTACCTTCATTTCTCTCTTTTTTTCTAAATATTTTCTAAAAATAGTAAAGAAGTGAAAAAATAAAAAACTATTTCTCAGAAGTAAGTGTTGGTGCTTTTACAAATTGCTAGAAAAATTTAGTATGTTCTTACAAAATGCTAGAAAATTAGAGTTGGTGTTCTTGTAAAGTGTTAGAAAAGTCAAGTTGTTTTCTTGCAAAGTGCCGAATAAATAAAATAAAAAAATAAGTAAAAAAAACAACTAAGAAAACAAAAAAAATAAATGAAGCCCAAATTTCTGGTTTTATAAAGTAAGAGTTAGTATTCTTGCCAGGTTAATGTTCTTGCAAAATTGCAGAAAAGTCTGTATTTGCTTGCAAAATGCTAAAAAAGTCTGGGTTGGTTTTCTTGCAAAATGCTAAAAAGTAAGAGTTGTGTTCTCACAAAGTGCTAGAATAAATAAATTAATAAAAAAGCTTAAAAAACCCCCAAAAAAACAAACAAAAAAAAAAGTTAAACAAAAAAATAAATAAAGCAAACTTTGCAAAAATTTGCAAAAACTTGTGCCTAAATAAATTATTTCTTTAAAAACATATTCTTGAAAATTTAGAAATTGTTAGAGAAATTAGCTGTATATTTTTACAAAGTATCAGAATTCTGAGTTGGCATGCAAAGTTAAATTGGTGTTCTTGCAAAATGCTGAATACTTGTTGGTTTTTTTGCAAAAGGCTAGTGTTTTTGTAAAGTATGAAAAAAATTAAAAAAAATAAATAAATAAAAAAAACAAACCAAAAGCAAAAAACAAACCGAAAAAAGATCTAATTTATAAAAGACTAATCTAATTTTGTAATATCATACAAAATTTTGAAATATTTTAAAAATATAGTTCAATATGCTCTAAGTATGATCCAAATTACAAATATACTAATCTAGCTTGGTTTTTCAGATCTAAAATATTTTTGGTTTATTTCAAACTAAAATATTTCAAAAAATATTTTAAAATCACTTTCAAAATATTTCAAACTCTGAAATATTTTAGATTTCACAGGTTTGCAAGATCTTTCGTAAGAATTTGCCACTATAAAAAAAATAAAACCTTATGTTAACACTAACTGGTTTGGCTTTTGAGTAATTAAAATAAAGATTCATAATTTTGGTTTAGAAAAGTTTAAGGCTTTGTGTCATGTATATGATCTTTTATCTTTGTTTTTTTTTATCTTACAATAATATATAATTCAGTTTTTTTAACAATAAAAGAACAGCTATAAAATTTCTTTATGATTAATTATTTATCTTTGCCTATTTTGAGTTTCAAAAAAAAAAGAAATCCCGGTAGACAGTTTATTATTAAAAAAATTAACAATCAAGACTTTGACCAATCAAATACAATATATATGAATTTATATAATTTTTATATAAAATAACAATTTTTGCATTACTATTAAACTTGTGTAATATTAGAGTTGTCCTCTGTAGTTTTACTAACTCTAGGTATTACATTATTACATTAAGAGGATGTGACTGTAAATGTAAATGTTGGTCACAACTGTTGTGTGCAAGGAAAGAGCATATAATAAGACAAGCAATAATAATAATCCACTTGTGAACAAAGTCACAGGACAGATATTTATTGTGACTCATTGGACTCCCATGTGATGGCAGATCACAGATGGAATAGTATTTGAGTAATCTGATGATTTGCATAAATCTCTTTGTTTTTTGAGTTTTCTGCTTGATATTGTGTCCAGCTATCCCCTATCACACCCCCCAAAAAAAAAGAAAAGAGAAAGAAAGAAAAGAAAAGAAGAGAGAGGTGAGAGAAAGGAAGAGAAAAGAAGGTAATAAATTATGGCAGAGTTATTGGACTTTCTGCAAAAATAAAAAAAAGAAAGAAAAAAACAAACAAAGGGATTGAAGAACTATACTTGAAAAGATCTGTTCACGTGATGTCCTGTGGCTTGTTCCACAGCTATATCCCATATCCCATACTGTATTATGTCATTGCATTAAGAGGACGTGCCAATAGGTGTAAAGGTTGGTTACAACTATTGTGTGTGGCACACAACGAGACAAGCAATAATAATTTCTTGTATAAAGCCAATATCTAACTCCAAAATAAAAATTAGCAGTGACAGAAAGGCAATAATGCTAATTGATTTGGGATTGTAATTTTGGAGAGATTCAATAAAGATCGCTCTTTAGCATTTAGCATTAAAAGTAATATTTCTATAAGCCTTATATCTTTAAAATGTTGTGCTAGTTCATTCCACATTATTGGTATAGTAAATCTACACAAATTAGTAATATTTTATAATCATTGCAGAAATTATTAATACCCATATAGTAACACTCAAAAGGTAGTAAGGTTATCATGTTGAGATAAAAAGTAATAATTTTAATATGCAAGAATTTTTTATTAGAAAGAATTTTTTATTAGTAAGTAATTTTTATTAGAAAGAATTTTTTATTAGAAAGAATTATTTTTTATTGTGGGTAAAACAAGCATATATTTATAATTGAGTATAAGATTTGACAATTTGATACAGCCACAAGCTTTATAAATTAAATCCCATCACATTCATATCCCAATCTAATTTCATTAATTACAGCTGTTTTCATAAATTCTGGGACAACTAATAAAAATTATTTCAGCTGAATTCGATAAGTTGGTGTTATCGGAATTGGATTTCAGCATTACAGTAATTCGATAATACTGAATTCAAAAACTTATTGATCAATTTTTATCAGTTGTCCCAGAATTTATGAAAACAATAAACTATTCCTTTTATAGCACTATTGGGTGTGCTTACAAGGAGTGGGCATTGTTCTCCTTTTTTTCAATGGGATATTGGAGGCTTGATGATAGGTTCTCCATGGCCTACACACAAACTTTCATGTGTTCTTTCAGGGTACAAGTCACTCTCGTTATAGTGAAGTCATCGGGCTGAGAGATTTTCTTCACTATATCGAGAGATTCACTATATCAAGAGTCTCTTGATATACTGAAGATTATATATTAACAGTATAAATCTTCACTATAGCGAGAGAAATTTTAAGTATTTAAAAGTTTTATGCAGGCGATCTATTACAAGTGCACCTTCTATAAGTGCATTTTCACTCTATAATTATATATCATCTTGTGCAATCTATGTGCCATTGTTTGTAGATTATTCTTTATATGTGTGCATATTTTATAAATGCATCTATTCCTGACATGTACTACCCTCATAAATATATTGTATATTTCTCATGAAATATTTGAATATAACATCAATTTTTAATAATTTAGTAAAATCAGCAAATGTTTTTCATATTTAATACTTTTGATTTCAAATGCATTGTTTAATTTTCTTTTGACTTTCTTATTTATAAGTTTTGCTACGTATATACAAATTTATTAGAATCGATTTTTAATAACTTCGTAAAATTAGTTTGTACTTTATAATTCTCATACAATGTAGTATCATTATGCATAAAGCACGATGATTTATCGCTTCATATGATTGGTCAATATATGTCACATGATATTGACTTCACTATATCAAGTGAAATTTTGTTATATCCGGTTGAAAAAAATCTTCACTATACCTTATATCAAGAGTTTGCTATGTAACTTCATTATATCAAGTGAATTTTAATATGCTTGGTTTTGTTCTAAAAAAATTCTTCACTATAGGCCAATCTTCACTATATCGAGAGTTCACTATAACGAGAGTGACTTGTACCAGGGCTAGGATCGGGTCTTGTCTCTTTTTCTCTTCAAATTTTTTCAATCGGTTCACGATGTCACGTTCCACGGCGAATCTGCGGAGCTGCGGCTTTGCCTTTAAAACGCACAGTACGTATGTACGGTACGTACAATACGTAGATAATTTTTATTGTTTATATGTGATTTACATAAAAAACAATTGAACCGGTTTATAGTATCGGGGAATATATACTGTATATATTTTTATACTATATGCTGCATATATATATTTTTTATATAATAAATCATTATCTCAATTAAATTAAATCAGACCACTATGATGCAATTAAATTTATCTGATCAAAGTATTATAATATTATTAATAGATAGTCGAAATAGTGCTATTATGTATTTTATAAAAATTAATGGTATAAATTAGAGCTGGGACCTTTTGAATATTAATAATGACTATCGAATGTGCATTGGTTTTAGTCATTCACGAATAGTATAGAATGAATTTCTAGATTTTATAGTAAAAGAATTTATGGAATGTTCATATCTAATAATCAATCCTCGACTATTTATGAATTTTTGCGTAGCCGAATATTTGCATTTAATTGAATATTCATTTTTAACCGTAATGATAAATTGATGGCCTGCTCCCCTGAACATATTTGTCAAGTTTCTTGTTTATTCTATTTTGCTAAATTTAGCATAGACAAATTTTATAGTGATAGTAATTGACTGAATTTAGCATAGAACAAAAAAATTTTTTTTATCAATTTGAAACAAAAAAATTTCATTATCAAAAGAGACAAAAAAAATATTATCTACCATCATATGCTGATGATATATACATGACGATACAGATAAGTCAATCTAAAAAGCCCTTTTATTACAGTACCGGACATATAATGCTGTGCATTAACCTCTGTGTTTATTGTTATATATTATATACGTAATTTAAATAATTAAAATACTACGTATCAAAAATGTAATTGTGATAAAGTATTGCTATACATTTGCAATATTGTTATCTACATGATCACACAACCCAAAGCATTAATTTATACATGTATTTATAAAACTGTATATTTCGTAGTTTGTGGTGTAGAAACTCCGGAGCATATGGGGTCTTTGCCTTGAAAATGACCTTACGGGGCTATGTAGATCTTATGAATAAAGATTAAAATTTCTAGCCATCCAATAATCCAATTCAAATAATTTTTTTTATTTTGTAGAACTCACTAAACTCTACAAAATAAAAAAAAAATTTATTTGAATTGGATTACTGGATAGCTAGAATTTTTAATTTTTATTCATAAGATCTACATAGCCCCGTAAGGTCATTTTCAAGGCAAAGACACCATATGCTATCATGTCACAGCGTAGATCAAAATAACCCAAACATACGTTTTGACAAATTTAAAGTTATGTACGTACGTTATTGATGTTGTAGCTTTTGTACATATCAAATTACCTAAACAAATTTGAAATAAACTTGGATAGATTAGTCAAAACTGGTTGCAAATTAAGATTATGGATAATTCATTAAACGATTTTTATATAAATAAATAGTTATCGATATTAGTTTTACATCCCTAATCAAAACATATTTGGATCATCTGTCATCATTTGAAAGTAAAATGATTCAATTAAAAATTAAACCAGATTCAATTAGAATTATATTGTAAAAGCATTTGATTTGGTAAATCAACTAAGTAATCAAAACTATTGAATTTTGATATATCGCAAATTTTTTATGTTACACAAAGATCAACGTTCGTACTTGGTTTCTCCCGAATGATTTGATGGCAATACGTATTTGCTATTTTTAATGACACAATAAATCTATCGTTTGATATTAAGACACTAAAAAATTTATAAAAATTCGATTGTTTACATTGTCAGTGGACAAGCCGCCAATTTTCCATTTTAATAAAATTCTTTCAAAATAAAAATGGTTTGAAGTAGTTTAATTAACGAAATTAGATTTTGACAATCGGGATACGAATGTGATGGGGATTAATTTAGTAAAGCTGTACAAATCTTATACTCGATATTCCCTCATAATATTATAAATATGTACTTGTTTTACTCACAATAAAAAATTCTTTCTAATAAAAAATTCTTTCTTTCTAATAAAAAATTCTTTTCTTTCTAACAAAAAATTCTTTCTAACAAAAAATAATACTTTCTAACAAAAAATTCTTTTTAAATTTGGATTCTTTACTTGCGTTCTAAAAAATTTTTATTTCTTAAAAACTTCATCTCAACAATGATAACCTTACTACCCCTTGAGTGTTACCATAATGTTATTAATAACTTCTGCGATGATTATAAAACTTTATTTTCATGCGCACTAGTAAATCGTCAATTATGTAGAGTTACTATACCAATATTGTGGGATGAACCAGGACGACATTTCAAAGACGAAAGACTTATAGAAATATTCCTCCTATTGTTAAATGATGAAGAGCGAACCTTATTGGATCCCTTCAAAATTATGATCCCAAATAAACCGGCACCACTATTTGTATATACTGCATTTATAAACTCTATCACCGATGATTTATATGTTGGAATTAAATATTGGCTTAATAAAAGATACGGATTAGAAAAAGAAACTCTTTCCGCTGATCTCCATTTTATTACAAATTATACCCATACCCTACTTTCAGCGGCTTAAATAAGAAAACCAGACTATACTGGACACGAACGTTTACCAACTATCGCCGTTCTTTACATTACGACCTCCTTATCTTACCTCAGTTTCCTAGATTTCTACAAAATTTTTATAAACAATAAGTTTGACGTAGTAAACCATGCCACCGCATGTGTACTCAACCGTCAAGTAATTTACTATAAACCTCACTATAGTGAGTCACAATATTGGACACCAATACTCTACAAGTCAAGTCTACACACAAAAAAGAATTATAGAGATACGCGGCTCTGGTATAACTATAAACACTTTCTACGTTTCGCATTTTTACTTTCTCGCAAAAAGTGGACGATTTGGTTTGCCCCCGTCAACAACACAATTACATCATCGGTTAGTACGGCGTTACCACGTGACTACTTCACCACTGTCGTTATCAACGCAACAACATTACGCCATTGTTAGTTAGGTCGGACCTGTCCGAGTTATCACAATACTACTATAGATTTCGACTGTTAGATTAGGACTACGGTCCTACCTAACCAACTATGAGACGGTAGTCTGATGTTTTTAGTTATATATAGATAGTTTATTGCTTAGTAATAATTGTAAGTTTTATAAACATCATGATAAAAAAAAAAACGAGAACAAGGTCTCGGTTGTAAAAAAAAAAAAAAAAGATACGGATTAGAATACGAACTTCAATATGCAATTAAATATTCTTTAATTAAAATGTTTCTAAGAACAGGCAATAATCTTAAACATTTGTATCTTGAAGGATCAAATAATGTTAAAGAACACTTCAGTTACATCTGTAGATTTATTTTTTTCAGATGAAATTAGTCATGAATTTAAGTATAGGGAAATAGATGGATACGGAGATTTACATTGTGATAATATACTTACAGTATTAGCTATCTTCCATACGATAATGATTATAAGGGAAATATGCGACCAGTAAAATGATGAGATCAATGGAATTTATCAACCATTCATTAGTGACCTTGGAGACCTTGGATGATCACAGCCAGTTGATCATAAAGATGACGATGTGGTTGGTGTGATACCTTTTCTAGCTCCAGAAATACTTACATCTTTGGCATGCTAATGTGGGAAATTGCATCCGGAAGATTTCCAGATATTCCACATCACCAGTAACCGTAATCTTATGCTCAAAATTATTAAAGACATTAGACCAACACTCAGCGATAACATACCACAATGTTATTCAAGATTAATTAAAAGATGTTGGAATGAAGATCTGCATGTACGACCGACAGTTGAAGAGTTATCACATATCATATTTTCTAATTGGTGGCTTTGGTTTAGGTTTAATTAACATTTCTGTTATTAACGTTATACAGTAATATCGTTAGTGTTTATTCGATGCTTTTTGGTAATCGTTTTTTGAATATCTTTCAATTTATTTAATCAGTTATATTTTGATTTATTCTATATTCTTGTATTACATTGTGAGTGCTACATTGCCACTTTATTCATAAAGGAATACGCAAAATTTAAGTAAATTTACCGTTATTAATATTGAAATAATATGTCAAAGAATATATAAGATTTAAAATTATCATAAAAATCTTTTTTTAGTTAACTGATTCTTAAGATTAGTACTTATGGATATTATGGATATTAGTACTGCAATAATAACTACTGTAGGAAAACAGATGCTGTTAGTGTCCGAAGCTAAATTATAATTTTTTAAGAGATCTTCGTCTAGTCAGGATGACCCGTTTTTATGTTTTGGCTTAAAAAATTGTGGCCAGATTAAAGTTTCTATTGATGGATGGAAAATTAAAAAAAAATCTTTTTTGCAAATGCCTGAATTTTGAATGAAGACTTCTCAGCACATTCTGACAAAATTCGATCAAAATTTTTTTCATTTCAATTTTTTTCATTTCAATTCTAGAAAATTATAGAATTAAAATAAAAAAAAATTAATCAATTTGATTAGTTATGTGCCGAGTAATCTGTAAAAAAGTAGTTACAGCCAAATTTTCTTTGATTTAAATCAATATTTCTCAATGATTATTTATTCAAATTTGATAAAAATTTTTTTAGTTTTATTCTACAATCTTGTAGAAATAAAATAAAAAAAAAAAATTTTATATTGAATTTATATAAATGATCGTTGAGGAATCAATTGTTTAAATTTTAAATAAAAAATTTATTGCGTAATTTTAAGCCATTGCTCAGCACAAACAATAATAAATAAATATATATAAACTGTTAAATTTTCAAAATGTCAGATAAGCAATCTTAGACCCATTTTTTTGTAACATTGTGGCGAATTCATGAATTTGAAAATTTTGACTATTATAATATGTAAATATACTGATTTTTGCCGAGATAATCAATGTTCCCAGGTAGGTTAAGGCGCTTCTTTATAATAAATTTATATATTTAACAAGAGTAGAGAAGATGGGTTAGAAATTTTATCAACTTAGATCAGAGGTCCAAAAAAAGTTTTCGGAGTTTGATATTGATTTATTAATATATAATTTGGTAGTTAAAATTTAATTTTGAACTAAAAATAGTTTAATTTTATAAATTTGCCGAAATCTGGTTGTAATCGATTAAATTTGATGATTTTGATCGATTATCATTACCTGTTACTCAGAAATATCCGATCTTTTGTTCGAAAATCGACAGTGTTCCGAACATTTTAAAGTATATTTATTGGATGTATATGTTTTTATATGTTTTTTATGCGATAATTTTTAATCAAAATTTTCGAATAATTTGCGGAGGTTGTAGCAAAAATAGTAGAAAGTGCGAGTGTGGCATGATCAGAAGCCAATTTAACCTAAGGACGCGGACGAGGCGGACGATTAGAGGGAGCGGACTATTGAACTTTGCTTGCCTCACATTTGCCAGGTTCCTAAATACAACATAAACTCTTGTTCGGAAAATCGACACCATTCCAAACTATTCCTGACAATTTTAAACCAACCATTTTTTATAGGGCAACGATTAAATGAGATTGAGATTTTTATCGATCATAATCGATATCAATTGTTAGCGTAATTCGTTATTTATGAATTGATATAAAGTTTAGCCTACCACAAAAAAAGTGTCAGCCTTGTTATCTCAAACCTACTTGAGGCTTAATTAGATTATACAAAAGCCATTATAAACATTCTTTGCTCAAACACAAACAAGTTGATTATTTTTCGAAATCACTGCCAAACTTAAACAGTAAATTTTTGACCCATTGCTTAGCATCAACAATAATAAATCTATATATAAAAATATATACATCAATCGAAATATAGATGCCACACGAGATATACGTAACATTCATTTATTTCGGGTTTGCATGATTTTGTAAAATTTGCAGATCAAAAAAAAAAAAAGAAATCGCCTTTGATTTCTAGATGATTCCTGATTTCTTAAAACTACTCCGATATGACAATTTCCATACATAAATATCGGGAAGTTTTAAGAAATCAGAAAACACCTAGAAATCGCAAGTGATTTCTTTTTTTATGATCTGCAAATAATGAACCCAAAAAAACTACCGGTCTTGAAATATTCTATTGTATATCGCTAGAACCGGTTTACCATTATCCTATATATAAGCTCCATATTCTAACTTGGTTTTTTAAATAAAAAAAAAAAAAAAGACGTTAGGATTCTTTGAAAAGCTTTCAAAAAATTATCTTGAACTTCTTGATGAATTCTGTAATAATTAATGTTGGCCAATGTTCCGAGCACATTCTGCCTTTTAAAATCTAGGTCAATATATTTTCGTAATAAATTATCAGTATACATTTATTGCGCTTTGCAATCACAATGTCGCGTGAAAATCGGAGATTCTATAGATTTTAAGAATCTAACCAATTTCAAATAAATATAACTATCAAAAATATGGATCAATAGGATTTACAATCTCGGAAATTCTTCTCGATCATAATTAAAAACATTATGGGGTCACGTCTTTTTGCAAAACGCTATAAAACATGGTTCTATTCAACAATTTGAAATTATTATCAAGTAATTTTTATTTACAATCACTTGATATTTAATCAGTATTTAAATGTTAAAAGTATTGTAGTATTAATGTAAAAATTTTTAATTAAGGTATATCTATGGAGGAAAAGCTTCCTTAGAATAACTTGATGCTTCATTTACTTTTGAGACTACACTTATTGCTTATGAGCTTCTCTTTGAAGAGTTGGCTAAAAGTCTTGAAATTTACCTAACTGAAACCAAGGCTTCCTGGTTTCGTTTCATTTCCTCCGCGTTTATAAAATAAAATTTCAAAATAATGAACTTCTAAGAATTGCAATAATATTTTGGTAAAACATCTGAATAAAATTTTTAATTCTAAAGATTTTATTTCTGTTCAAAAAATGGGTTAATCTCCCTTATTGGACGTGATGATTTACAAATGGAAGAAGTAAAAAATTTGGGATCGCGTTATTTAATGAGGTATTGTTCAAAATCCTGGTCTACCCTCTGATCTTAAAATTGATCTCGGATAATTTTTTGACCCAAAATCCACTTTACGATATTGTTTACCTCTTATTCGTTATTTTCAAATATCCGGTGACCATATCAACAATAACAATTCTAGATAAAGATCTCTGGAATGACATAATAAAAAGATTTGTATCCCAAATAGACCAACGTTATGAGAAATTCTTTCTCCTCATTTAGCTTGACATCAACATTGCCAATCAGTGTAACAGAACCATTTTTGAAAGTAATTATCAACTGAAATCGCTTCATGAATTAATGATAAAAGTGTTATAACTTTCACAAAAAATAATCCAAATGAATTTAGATTATTTCTTCGTGAAAGCAGATGCAATAACCAAGCAAATATTATTGTGGTTATGAAGATTAAAGGCATTAACGAAATTCTTGGTGGATATAATCATTTTGAATGGAATACCAAGTTCAGATAATAAAGTATTGTAATTATAGGTTTATCTTTTCATTGAAAAATAATAATATTCAAACTTCTATTTTTTAAGCAAGCAATTGAATGTGATCTAAATTTTGTCATGATTATTTTTACGAAGATGAAATATGCTGTTTTAACCGTTAAATATAGTATATATGTCGTACATTGGAATGGTACCTAAGTTGATTCCAAATAAATGTAGATTGTAACTGAACTTTAAAATTCACTAGAGTTCCTAAAAGAATTCGAATTCAACTTATAATAAAATTAAATCGATTCTAAATTATTTTATGAAGCAGCTTTTTCAATATTTAAAGCTACATCCTAGAAAAAGCGTGTTGGTGAATCTGCCAGTAAATTTTTCAATAAGAAAGCGAAGAAGTAAATTTCAAAGGAAGATTCTCCTATGTTACAAAGACTAATCAAAGAATTGACAAAGATTCAGTTAATTTTCGTGAGTTATATGATAAGATTACCAATGCCGAAGACAATAATCAGAAAATTACCCATGATCTGATTTATTGCCACTATGATTTCGGGAAAGGTATTAAATTATGGTTCGAACATTATAGAAAAATATGTAGTGAGGATGCATCTAATGCTCGAGTTAACGATAGAATCAGGGATCAGATTTCTGTACAAGATAAACTTACCGAGTAAAAAGGTTTTCAGGCTCTTTAGTAACGTAGGTGGTATAGAAGCGATAGAAGCGATAGAACGGATAAAGTCTTTTAATGCTACTACAATCTTAAATCTATCCCCAGATGATGTCGATTTTGTTATTGTCAGATTAAATGAATAAATAGTACCTACTGCTACATGTATTTCGTGTAACCCTTGATAATAAAGACTTCTTTTAGGAAGGGCTACGGCCATTTTCGATTTTTTATTTGTAAAGTGGTGTGACATTAATGTCACGGCTCTCAGAGCCAAATCAAAAGTTTCCGGTTTTAATTCTACCATGTAAACCATAACTCTGTTCCAAAACTTTGCCAGATCTCGCTGTGACATTAAATGTCATACTTCGTCCCCATAACCTACGTAGCTCACCCACAAAAAATTTCCCGGTCATGTGACTTTTTGTGGTGCAAACCAATTGAATTTTAGGATGTAAAAATCGCGCTTTTTATGATTTTTCATAAAAAATCACTAATAACTCTGAAGTTTGTCTATGAAATCGTCTACTGCGCATCACCAAAAAAATTCCTTGCAAAATTTTGATATTAGTAGCGCTCTACCAAGCGTCTAATCCAAACCCTAACCACTTGATTTATTACTTTAATTCTTGCGCTTTTATTCGATTGTTTTAATTGGTTTGATTTTCACGTTACACCTGATCCCAAAATTTGATTTGTTTGTGCCATAAAAATGTCACATGACCGGAAAATTTTTTGTGGGTGAGCTACTATATAAATTCATGCATTTCTGTATTTCAAGACGCGTATGAAAGTCGCGTAATATAGTTGTATAAAAAGCAAGTAGCTTGTATTTTACACTTCTTTTTTTTTAAGCGTTATCAATTACAAAATGGCTAAAAGTTTACTTGATATCATCAATAAATGGAATACCGATAAATTATTCGACTTTTTGAGAAGTCAAGAATTAAATCTCGATGAAGAAGATTTTTTACTTCTAAGGAATCAAAAAATTTCAGGTTCGAGTTTTCCTTTACTAAGTAAAAATGATCTTCTTCAATGTCAGCTAAAAGTTGGCCCTGCTGTAGTGCTTTCAAATTTGATAACGGAGATTAATTCTAGTATGTATACATTCAATGTACTATTAGTTTGTTATACAAATTTTTTTTTTTTAAAAAAAACCCCGAAGCTTCAGGAGCCCGGGAACATCATGTGATGCTCTTTATTAATTATACAATGTTTTTAATCACCTCTTTGTAGATAAGCTTCTAAATAAAAAAATAATTCCCGTAATTCAAGATATAGAAAACTTTAGATGGATGTACTCTAGATATTTTTACATTATTCCTTTTGAAGAGTTGTCATTCGATCATTTTGAATAATGGGTTTTGCAAAATTATACTGTACTGAAAAAAGAAGTTTATTTTCGATGTTTTTTTAAAATTATTCAAAAAATCAAAGAAGACCCTAGGACTTTAAAAGAGGTAAAAGAAATAATGACAAAAAATTTGGATAAAAAGGTAAGAATATATTTTTTTCTTAGCAAACCACACCTATTAAGATGAAGATGAATTACTGGATATCTATGTTTGCTATTGATGGGGCTTACTTATGTCAGGCTACCCTCTTCTGGGTATAGGTATGTTTCATCTATCCCAGCGAAGGTGAGGATCGGTCCTTGTCATATGGGGCGTCAATAGAAACCAGACAAATCATTTTTAGTAATTTTTTTTTTTAAACTTTAGATTAAAATATCTTAACAACTATTAAACCAATCTTGATAAAAATTTTTTTACTTTAATTCTATAACTATATAGAATTAAAATAAAAAAATTTTTTATCAAGATTGGTTTAATAATTGCTAAGATAATTTAATCTAAAGTTTAAAAAAATTTACTTAGAAACAATTTGCTGATTTCTATTGACACCCACATATGAGTAGAGAATCCTGTGTAAGTTTGCTTTTCGGACTGTCATAGCATTTGGGTTAGGATGAGGCTACTTCTTGTTAAAGACTATTTTCTCAGATTTTAACAAGGGGAGCTACGTCCTCAAAAGTTAGCCGAATCGATGCATATTTTATTGGCCACGTCCCAGTAGTATGTATTCGATCATCCTTACCTTTTTTAGATAGCCAGAACAAGAAAAACTGAAATAGACAGAACTTATATACAGTAGCTAGCTATTATTTTTTGATCAATTTCTAAATTATTTTTTCTCAAATAGTTAGGTATTGTAGATGATAACTCCATTGATAACTCAGTTGATAAATATCTCACGTATAAATCAATGTTGAAGGGCAACATCTTGCCGTTTGTTGACTTAATTTTAAGTTATCATAAATCCAAAGCTTTTAGGGAGTTTAAAGATTATAATGAAGCCGCATTTCAGACGGCAATTAAATTGCTACTTCCAACCAAAAATCGCAAACCTGAAGTTCGACTTGTGGTCGATGGGTCAAAAAATTCAGGCGCAGGTCGCTTTGGATTTATTGACATTTTTGTTAATGGAGTGGATGAAGATGGAATAAAGTCAAGTGCAATATTGGAGTTAAAATGCATTTCTTTAGTAGGCCTTTTGAGTGGAGAAAAAGCAAAATGGGCTGAAAATGCAGACTACAAATCATTAAAGGCCTTAGATAATAAAATCAAAGAAGAAACTGAAGACGAATTATTAAATAGAAAATATTTCTATTGGTGTAAGGAAAAAAAGAAATATGAGCAAGTATTAGTGAGAGAGTTAATTAAAAATAGAATGGAACAACTTAGTAGGTATATGAAAACGGTGTAGAAGGGTAGTGTTAATAAGTATGATGAATCAGGAATTTATGATGACAAAATTCAAGTAATGAAGGGGGAAGGGTATTTGGGAGGAGTACTTGTGGTTTCACTTGGTTCTAAACGTGTTTTAACTAGATTAGTAAAGTTTAAAAAAAAACAAATCTAAATTTTTCTATAAGTCAAGATTAATTTTTTACTGCATCATATTTTCATATGATTTGTAGAATCTTTGATATGGTTAACTTGAAATTTGTAAAAACATTGTTATTCTAATATTATCAATAAAGCTGGCCCTGGTGGCTGTGAATTTATTTTATTGTATTATTATCAATAAGGTAGCTGCGCGACGTGTCACGTGAAACCAGGAACGTAATTATTAATTACTATATTAAGATACTCTTTTTGATTTGATGATTTTTAAAACTAAATGATAATGATTTATGATAAGAAATTGGTCATGCAACGTTCTTTAGGAGTAAATGATTGGCTGTCATGTGGCACGCAGCGGCACGTTGCAGCCAATCATTTAATACGACAGAACAAAATTGTTGATAATTATAAACGCATGATCTAATATCGATGTTGTTGTGCAATTTATGAACATGCTTTACAAGTTGTGGTTGGCTGAGTATGAGATTTGTTGTGCTTGCAAAATAACGCACAGAAAATAACAAATAATAAAGAGTTTGTACGATAAATATAAGTATGGCAATACAATCATATCGATAGATACATCATTCGGAATTCATACAGCATTTGGGATTCATTCGGTTTTGCAGTAACCATCATTAAGACAGTTACGCCTGCATCACTAGTGCTAGTTCTAACTGAACTTTAACATTTATTTCACGATAGCATAAAATAAACAAGTTTATAATATCCATATCTACCTTAGTAAAATTTCACAAGAAATTTGTTTTTGCTAGATAAAAGGGTGGTTTCATATTCACAATTTTCAGTTATCACGATGTTTTTGAAAACGGTGTTTTTCGCTTCGTTTTCATGTTACACGATTAGGTGTAACGTTACACCTGATCTTGTATTATTATTGGCACGGGACTGTCACAGCCGGTGACAAATAGATTTACTCATATTTTATAACTTTTATTATTTAATCTGTAGATTATATACCATTTCCCAGAGTTTCGTTGAGCCAACATGTTTCAAGACACTCTGATTTAACCTGCACAATGGTTCGTATATCTTGTAGGTTTAATCAATTTTTATAAGTTGCAATATGGGATTAGTTGGTCATGTAAAGCTAACGTATTTTTTTGCCTTTCGCATTTCCAATTTTGGTATTTGCAAGTTCTTGTAAAACGCTAATACAAAGTCGAAATCCTCACGTGTGATAAAAGTCTTATGTCGCCTATTAACCGAATTGCTGTCAAGAAATTTCCAAGCAACTCTTCAAATGCATCGCAAGATAAAAATGTGTATAATTTTGAGATTCGGCCATCAAAGAGTAAAAATTTTAAAATGAAATAAAAAGTTGACGCAAATTCAGAAGAAAATCCGAACTCAAGTTAAAGAATATGCTATTCCATAGATGTCATATCGTTAATATTCTCGCGCATCATATATACATATATTCAACAGACGCGAATAAGTATTTTTCTTTTAGAAAAGAGAAATAAAAAAGTGATGTTAATAATTAAGCCAGGTTGAAAATTTACTTTATAGTTTCTAAAAGATGCTATCATACATTGAATTTAAATTTTTTTGAATTAGTCAATTCCTTATAACGGGCAGGATATTTGAAAAATAGTTTCAGAGTTAAGAAACTTTTGTAGCTTGAGAATTGACTATATACTAATACACATGTGCACATATTATGTTAAAAATATGTGGCCCATATGCACATATTCTTATCTATTTAAATTCAATTATAAATTGCTAGTATTGCGTAAAGACAAATATATAAATCTGGATAAATACAATGTGAAGATAGATAATAAATCAAGAGTAATGGATTTAATAAAGAGTAAATTTATTTAAGCCCCAATGAATATAGAGCTGAATTTATTAAAGGTTTGTACTTAAAAAATTGACACTATGAGAATTAATACTATATATATATATAATAGTTTGAAAAACGTCTTTATCAATATTTAAAATTATTAGGGATCAAGTAGCAGATATAATTTGCACTGGATTGTCTATATCAACAAAAAAGCCAGTGTATTATTCCAAAGCCTTAAAGTAAATAACTTACGCCACAGGCTCGGCGTTAAAAGCCAGTATAGTGAATGTAAATTTGAAATAGACAATTACACAATTATATATACAAAAATTCAGGTTAATGTTTCACGTCAGAGGCGTGGATATAAACACTTACCTTTTAAACAATATTGGTTTTTTTTTTTGTGAATTAACACCTTTTATTTAAAAGTTTTATACTCTTCGATGAATATCTTTTAAAGGTCATCGAATTATCAAGAAAAAAATTTAAAAAATTTCGATAACTGGTGTAAAATGATAAATAAATACAGTTGAACCTTCCGGAACCGATTCTGTCAAACCTGATAACCTGTCAAATCTGATAAAAAAATTGATCTAACAAGTCTGTTTCTGCTATTTGAATCTAATAGTTTATAATGATAATCTCAAAACCGATACAAGACCTATTCATGCATACCGGTTCAACTGAAATTGTTTACCTTATTTTCTCATTATCGAGTCAAACGAACAGCCACATACTTATTTCCATAAATTAAATGAGTTTATAAAATAATGAGGAAATAAATTTATATTAAATATATTAAATGAATGTTTCCAAATGAAAACATGGAATTCTTTTATAGACAAGGTTTTCGGATTTTTATTTGGAAATACTTACATATATATTACGTTTCTATTTTTTTTTTTTTTTTTTAAAAAGCCATTAAAACGATAATGTTTTATCTAAGGTCTTTAATATTTCAAAAAAAAATTAAATATTTTTAAATTTCTTTAATAGTAAAAATGTTGATAGCAAGGGTTCCATCTTATAATGCTTGTTACAAAGAAGATAACAAAGCTCTTCTGGTAAGGAGCTAGCTTTTATGCTACTTAATTATGATAAATTACAGCATCTTTCGATTTTAATATTTTAAAAGAACTGTACAAAAACATTAGAAAATGAATCAAGGAGAACTTTTGATTATGAAATGAAACGCGAACGAAATATCAAAAGATCATCAGATCCGTTAGAAAAAGAATTATCTTATCATGGGCTAGTTTATATGCCAAAAATTCGCAAACGTAACCCTCAAGCATTAATAAAAAAAAAACAGGTTTTTGAACGTGCAGACATTGACATAAATGCACAGAATTTAGCATCTAGGACGTCAACAACGAACACAACGACAGAAGATGCAAATGAGAGTATAGCATTACAATTGGCTAGATTAAAAAGTATTATTAAAGATCCACCACCAGCGAAACTTAATCCGAATGGATGGCCAGACAAAGATGTTTATGATCCGGAATTAGATAAAATATTCTGGTGGAGGAATGATCATGTATTGAATGAGTTTCATGAGTATTGGCATTTGGTAATTGTGAGAGGTGATGATAATACACGAAAGAACAGAGACGGTGAAATTTTTATTCACACACATAGGCAGCTTTTAGCCAGGTACTAGTACAGATATTATAAATATATATACCATAGAATATAGTAACATTTTTTTTTTTTTTTTTAAAAAAAAAAAAAAAAATTTCTCAATAGATATGATGCGGACCGACTTTGTGTCGGCTTGGAAAAAGTAACACCTTTACCTGATCTTGTATCACCGATACCAGATCCGTTTTATCCACACCCATACTTATTCATAATACAAGAGTTCATTTTACGGCTCGTCCTGCAAATCAAACACTTCATGATATAGGTAATATCATTAAATTTTTTAAACACACATTTTAAACATTCATTCTGATAATTTAAATCTAACAAAAATTTTAAAATTGATAGTTGAAATAGTTAATGGAAAAGTGAGCGTTTATACTATTTCAGATTTGGAAGAAGAAAGACAATCATTAATTGAATGGGTTGATGGAGGAACAAATATTAAACATCCGATTCCATTAAAGAGGGTTGATTCCGACGCTAGTATTTTAGGTCTCGATGCAGCATTACATTTCCATCTGATTGGACATAAAGTATTAAGTAGAATAATGAATCCTTATACGATCAACCGTAAGTATTTTATCTGATCACAAGTTTTTAAAAAATCATTCTTTAATTCACACAATACCTTATAATTTCAGATCCTTTAGGCGTACTTACTGGTCCACGTGCAGGAATACGTGATCCACTATTTTTGAAATGGCATCGTTACGTCGATAATATATTTTTGAGATGGCAAAATTATCTTGGACCATCCGATTTTCATCACGATGCACCAAATGTAACCATTCGCACTACCGACATCATACTTTCTTTCACAGATGTACTTTTCAAGGTTTATCCAGATGGTCAGAAAGATGAATGGAGTGAATTTGGAAAAAATACTTTTGGTGGTAGTAATTTTGATGTTGATTTCACAAATAGTCCAATTGTTACAAATGAGCTTCATACTAAAATGAAATATAGAGAGTACGTTTGGAGAGAAGACTTGTTTGACAAAGAAAATATCTCTTACGTGTTTCCCAGAGACTGGCATTATTTTCTACGAGTTACTAATGAAGTTAATGTTGTGAGTACACTGATTGAATGACATTTTATATAATTTCAAATTGCTTATAAATTCACAAAAATTGTCTTTTTTTTTGTTTTAAAAAGACATCAATTATTACATTCCGCATATTTATAGTTCCTGAAGTATTTTCTGACTCTATAGTGCATTGGATTGAACTAGATAAATTTAAAAAAATTCTCCGACCCCTTGAAAAAACTGTTATTGTCCGTGAACTTGACAAATCAATTATAATCCGTAAACCTGCTCAAAAGACTGAGAGTCAGTTTGACGAATCTCAAATCATACCTAACCTTCAAAAAACAAATTCAGGACTCACTGCACAAGCACTTTCCGAAAAATTATTTTGTCATTGTGGATGGCCATATCATATGATTTTACCTAGGGGTACTAAGGGTGAAGGGACAAAATTTAAAATGATAGTATTTATTTCGGATGGTACAAATGATATGGTCCCACTTTATGATCAGTGTGGGAGTACAGTTTTATGTGGAGCTGAAAAATGGTATGATAAATTTCCTGATATTAGACCAATGGGATATCCATTTAATAGACCATTTAAAGATGGATCTTATGAAAAAACTTTTAAAGGATTACACAATGTTGCTATTAAAGATGTTGCAATCATATGGAAAGATGATGACTTTTCTGAATTTTAGATACTAACTAACTGATCTTTTGGCTAGTTAAATATTTATTTTATTTATTCATTTATTTCGTTTATTTATTTTTTGTCATATCGTTATGTTATTATTTGGCATCCACTTTCGTACTTTTCAAACTCTTATTGCCGATATATTGTATCTAATTATATGTTGAGTATATAAAAAGCAATTATTTTTAACCGAATGTTCGATCATAATTTTCATCTCTGTTATTTCGTTCAATACGTATTATGATTGATTAAAGATAAAACTGTATTAATATTTGTCGCGGCTGAAGCTGGAAATCAGAGACCTTGATTCAAAAATATAAACCCTACCGAAATCCGCTTATACTCTTTTATTATCAAAACTAACCATAAACTCTAATCTAACTTTTCAAAAAAAAAACTAAGAAAATGCACCCAATACTAACCCCAAACCCTAAATAACTATTTAAAAAAAAAAAAAAAACCAAGAAAATGCGCCCCAAAAATTTTTTGAAAATCTTAAATTAAAATAATTGAATTCCAGCTTCAGCCACGACAATATTTATTTTCTGAATATTTATTCATAAACTGTAAAAAAGTTTTGTTCAAATTGCTTAATTAAATTATTTTATCGACTAAATAATGGTTGGAAGGTAAATTTACGGCATCTCGGATCATTTATTGTCGCAGATCATAATGAATCGGATTAAAATGATATGTAGGTTCAAATTAATCTTCTTATACTTGTTTAATATAAATTCTACTCTAAAACTAATCTTTGACCTTAACCCTTAACCCTAAAAAATGTCCCAAAAAATTTTTATTTTTCGATGGCTTGTCAATTTTTTTATACTATAATATTTCATTTTAATCCGATTTCATTTTAATCTGTCACATTTATTATATAACAGCACCAAAAATGTAATAATTGTTGTGAATAAGCGAATCAGAAAATCTGATAATAAAAATATTCTGTTAATCCTTCTGGAATAATTCTTCTTCATTAAAATAATTTGATATTGTTAAATGTATCGCCAATATTAGTGCTTGTCTTTCGCAGAATCTTGTATAGCAGTGTCCTGTCTTCAGAAGTAACAATTCCCAATTTCTATCTGGTCGATATCTCAATAATTTATTAAACACGGTAGCTGTATATTTTATTGTAAAAACTGGGGCATGGATTTGTAAAACAGTATTTATGAGACGTGTTTTTACCTTGTCTCTTCTTGCAAATAAACTGCAGTGATTAACTTATCCCAATTTGAATTAGCATTCAATTGTATATATACAATAGAAGAATCTATGTTCGTTTTATGAATTTTCGAATGACATCACAAAAAATAGCTCTTTTCACGCATAAAAACACGATCATACCAATATTTTAAGAACAGATATGCTTCCATTGATAATTTAAAATTTAAATGAACTCTTTGGGCTCTAGCATTCGTTAAAAAAAAAAGGTATCTAAAAGGTTTAGCAACTCATGAAATACGAATATTGTAATGCCTTTTTCGTGAGAATTTTGATCTATTTTTGAAGATTTAGTCTTACGATTTTGGCATTTACTCAAACCCAATATCATTAATGATGAATCATTTGTTCTTAAATATATTGAGAAAAAGCCCTTTAAAAGAAACCTAAGAAAATTTTATTTTGCAGAAACAAACCAAGAAAGTGCGATAACACTAAAGACCTTTAACCAAGGCATAATTTTTATCAATCTCAAGAACGAGAAATTCCAAATGGTTTTATGTATTAAAAAGATTTTCATATATTAAGTGACAAAGACTAATACATGTACTTAGAAAGCAACTCTTTCAAACTATAAATAAATATTATAAAGGACAATTTAATGCCACTTTATTATTTTTATCTTATTTTTTAGCTATATACATGAATTCGATACATGACTTCGAATACATACGTACACAGAACTAGTACGTATAAAATCAATATTTAGAACTAAAAATAACATTTACTAATGTATCATAATTTATCATAAAATTAGTCAAATAAATATTTGTACTATAGACAAAATTCTATTGTAACAAATATACTTACAATATATAACTGTATATATTGTTATAAATATAAAGTTGTTATACTCTAAGCTCTTAGTAATCTAAATAATTAGAAATGTATTACTTAATAAAATTACTATAAAAAGGTTGAAAGTAAAATTAGTTTTATACTCACTTCCTAAAATTTAAATTACATATAATATTTTACTTAGTAGATTATTACAAATTTTTTAATTTATGAATTAGTCTCATACACACCTCCTAGTAATTTAATTGCAAATATATTAGAAATGTTTAATTAATAGCAGACTATTATAAGGTTTTAATTTATAAACTAATTCTATACTCACTGTCTAATAATTTAATTTACATATAAATAATTTGAGATGTTTTATTTTAATAGTAAATTATTATAAAGGTTTAATCTTGAAATAGTATTATACTCACATCCTAGTAATTTAATTCGCAATTACATTAGAATGTTTAATTAATAGATTATTATAAGGTTTTAATTTATAAAATAGTTTTATATTCACCTTCTAATAATTTAATTTACATGTTAATAACTAAAAATGTTTTATTTAATGGTTGATAGTTTTATACTCACCTTCTAATAATTAGAAATGTTTCCATTAGAGATGTTTAATTAATAGTAAATTATTATAAAGCTTTTAATTTATAAAATAGATTTATCAGTTATACTCACCGTCTGATAATTTAATTTACATATAAATAATTAGAGATGTTTTATTTAATTGTCGATAATTTTATGCTCACCTTCTAATGATTTAATTTACATATAAATAATTAGAGATGTTTAATCATAGTCAATTATTATAAAGCTTTTAATTTAAAAATTCTTGTTTCTTACGAGCTAGTAATTTAGTTTGCAAATACATTAGAGATGTTTAATTAATAGTAGATTATTATAAAGCTTTTAATTTCTAAAATAGGTTTGCACTCACCATCTAATAATTTAATTTACATAAAATAATCAGTAGCTGATTATTATAAAATTACAAAATAGTCTAAATACTCACAGGCTAGTAATTTAACAGCCAAAATATTAGAAATGCTTAATTAATAGTAGACTATTATAAAGTTTTAACTTATAAGATTGTAGCTTTATACCCACCCCCTAGTAATTTAATTTGTAAATGATTGGAGATGTTTATTTAATGGTAGCTTATCATAAAATTACAAAATAGCCTTATACTCACAGGCTAATAATTCAACAGCAAAATATTTAATTAATAGTAGACTATTATAAAGTTTTGTTTATATAATACAGTAGTTTTATACTCACCATCTAATAATTTAAATTACATATAAATAATTAGTGATGTTTGAGTAATTATCGATTATTATAAAGCTTTTAATTTAAAAATAGATTTAATATTCACCAGCTGGTTATTTAGTTTGCAAATACATTAGAAATGTTAAATTATAGTAGATTATTACGTATAAAGCTTTTACGTAATTTATAAAATAGTTTTATACTCACCATCTAATAATTTAATTTACATAAAATAATTAAAAATGTTTGATTATGGTCGATTATTATAAAGCTTTTAATTTAAAAATAGTCTTAATACTCACCAGCTGGTAATTTAGTTTGCAAATAAATTAGAAATGTCTAATTATTGTAGATTATTACGCATAAAGCTTTAAATTTATAAAATAGTTTTATACTCACCATCTAATAATTTAATTTACATAAAATCATTAGAGATGTTTAATTAATAGTAAATTACTTTAAAGCATTTAATTTACAAAAATAGTTGTATACTTACCACCTAAATTTAATTTATATAAAATAATTAAGATGTTTTATTTAGTTAACATTATTACAGTCAAATCTCGAAATAATCACCAACTTGTTAAAACAATAATCTGGTGGTTATAATATAAGGGTGAAAATTTTATAATTTATAATATTTAAATCTAAAATATTGATTATATCAAGGTTGAGACTATTTCAAGAGTGACTATAACGAGGTTTGACTTTATATAAGATTTTTAATTTATAAAATTAGTATTATACTTACGTTCTAGTAATTTTAAATAATTAGAATAATTAGAGATGTTTTATTTACTTGATAGATTATCATAAGTTTTTAATTTAAAAATAGACTTAATACTCACTCACTAGTAATTTTATTTACATAGAGATAATTTATTTAACAGTAGATTATTATAAGTTTCAATTCGTAAAATAGTCTTATACTCACATTCTAGTAATTTAATTTACATAAAATAATTAGAGATGTTTAATTAATAGTAAATTATTATAAAGTTTTTTTTTTTATTTTATAAAATTATTTTATACTCACGTTCTAATAATTTAATTTACATACAAATAATAGCATGTTTCATTTAATGTATATAATTATAAAGTATTTTTACAAAATATTCTTTTACTCACGAGCTAATAATGTGCATATAAATAATTAGATGTTTTATTTAAAAGCAGATTATTATTATAAACCCTAATTTATAAAATGGTCTTATACTCACGGGCTAATAATTAGAGATGTTTTATTATAGTCGATTGTTATAAACTTTTAATTTAAAAATAGTCTTAATACTCACCAGCTAGTAATTTAGTTTGCAAATACATTAGAAATGTCTAATTATTGTAGATTATTACGCATAAAGCTTTTAATTTATAAAATAGTTTTATACTTACCAGCTAATAATTTAATTTACATAAAATAATTAGAGATGTTTAATTAATAGTAAATTATTATAAAGCTTTTAATTTTCAAAATAGCTGTATACTTACCACCTAAATTTAATTTATATAGAAATAATTAAGATGTTTTATTTAATTAACATTATTACAGTCAAATCTCGAAACAATCACCAACTTGTTAAAACAAAAATCTGATGATTATAATATAAAGGTGAAATTTTATGATTTACAAGTTGAGACTATTTCAAGAATGTCTATAACGAGGTTTGACTGTATAAGATTTTTAATTTATAAAACAAGAATTGTACTCACGTCCTAAATTTATTATATAGAAATATTAAGATGGTTTATTTAATTAAAATTATTACAGTCCAAATCTCGAAACAATCACTAACTTGTTAAAACAAAAATCTGGTGATTATAATATAAAGGTGAAAATTTTATGATTTACAAGTTGAGACTATTTCAAGAGTGACTATAACGAGGTTTGACTGTATAAGATTTTTAATTTATAAAATTAGTATTATACTCACGTGCTAATAATTTTAAATACCGGTAATTAGAATAATTGATAGGTTATTATAAAGTTTTTAATAATTCTATACTAACCATCTAATAATTTCATTTGCATAGAGATATTTTATTCAACAGTAGATCTTATAAAGTTTTAACTCGTAAAACAATCTTATACTCACATCCTAGTATTTAATTTACATGCAAAAATTAGAAAAGGTTACTTAGATTATAAAGACTTTAATTCATAAAATAGTTTTATTCTCACCCACTAATATTTAATTTACATGCAAAAATTAGAAATGGTTTACTTAGATTATAAAGACTTTAATTCATAAAATAGTTTTATACTCACTAGCTAATATTTAATTTACATATGAAAATTGAAAAGGTTTATTTAGATTATAAAAACTTTAAATTGTAAAATAATCTTATACTCTCAACCTAGTATTTAATTTACATAAAAAATACGTATAAAAATTAGAAAGGGTTTATTTAGATTATTATAAAGACTTTAATTTAAAAAATATCTTATACTCACCGTCTATTAATTTAATTTACATATAAATAATTAGAGATGCCTTTTAATAATAAATTATTATAAAGTCTCTATTATAAATTAGTCTTATACTCACATGCTAGTAATTCAATTTGCAAATATATTAGAGATTTTTAATTAACAGTAGATTATAAAACAGTTTTATATTTACCCTCTAATTTAATTTATATAGATATTTTATTTAATTTAGATTATAGTTTCTAATTTATAAATTAGTCATACTTACCAGCTAATAATTTAATTTATATATAAATAATTAGAAAAATGGGTTATTTACTTGGTATACTTATTATAAAGTTTAATTGATAAAATATTATATTCACCGTCTAATAATTTAATTTTAGATAAATAATTAGAGATATTTATTTAATAGTAGGTTATTTAAAGTTTCTAATTTAAATTACGTATCTTATACTTACCAGCTAATAATTTAATTTACACAAATAATTAGAGATACTTTATTAGTTTATTATTATAATTTTTTTTTAATTTATAGAGCATCTTATACCCACCCCCTAGTAATTTAATTTTATAATTAATTGGAGATGTTTATTAATCAGTTATAAAATTACAAAATAGTAAATACTCACAGGCTAATAATTTAGCAGCAAAAAATGATAGAAATGTTTAATTGATTGTAGACTACTGTATTATGAAGTTTTAATTTACATATACAGTAATTTTATACTCACATTCTAATAATTTAATTTATATATAAATAATTAGAGATGTTTAATTAATGGTCGATTATTATAAAGTACTCACCAGCTAGTAATTTAGTTTGCAAATACATTAGAAATGCTTAATTATAGTAAATTATTACATATAAAAGCTTTAATTTTATAAAATAGTTTTGTACTTACCATCTAATAATTTATATATAAATAATTAGAGATGTTTAATTAATGGTCAATTATTATAAAGTACTCACCAGCTAGTAATTTAGTTTGCAAATGCATTAGAAATGTTTAATTATAGTAAATTATTACGTATAAAGCTTTAATTTATAAAATAATTTTGTACCCACCATCTAATAATTTATATATATAAATAATTAGAGATGTTTAATTAATGGTCGATTATTATAAAGTACTCACCAGCTAGTAATTTAGTTTGCAAATACATTAATTATAGTAGATTATTACGTATAAAGCTTTAATTTATAAAATAGTTTTGTACTCACCATCTAATAATTTAATTTTATAAAATAATTAGAGATGTTTAATTAATAGTAAATTACTATAAAGCTTTTAGTTTACAAATAGTTGTATACTTACCACCTAAATTTAATTTANGTTTTGTACTCACCATCTAATAATTTAATTTTATAAAATAATTAGAGATGTTTAATTAATAGTAAATTACTATTATACTCACGTTCTAGTAATTTTAAATAAATAGAATATTTAGTGATGTTTTATAGGTTATTATAAAGTTTTAATTCATAAAATAATTATATACTCACTGTCTAATATTCATTTACATATAGAGATATTTTATTTAACAGTAGATTATTATAAAGTTTTAATTCGTAAAATAATCTTATACTCACAGTCTAGTAATTTAATATACATAAATAATTAGAGATGTTTAATAAATGTTTAATTAATAGTAAATTATTATAAAGTTTTTTTTAATTCATAAAATTATATAAATAATTAGCATGTTTTATTTAATCGTATATTATTATAAAGTTTTTTTAATTTACAAAATAGTCTTTTACTCACGAGCTAATAACTAATATACACATACATATAAATAATTAGATGTTTTATTTAATAACAGGCAGATTATTATAAAACTCTAATTTTATAGAATACTCTTATACTCACGGGATAATAATTAGGTATTTATTCAATAATAAGATCATCATAAATAATTAGAAATGTTATATTCAGTAATAAGCTTAATTATTTAAATACCTCGTTTTTTTACATATGCCCAGGAAGGGGCAATAATTGTCAACTGAAAAATTAGCACCAAAATTGTCAAGACTTTCACAAATTGCATTTTTTATCGTAAAAAATAAAAAAAATTGTTAAATATATATTTTCTTTTGAAAAAACGAAAGGAAATGCTAAGTAACGGGTAAAATGGCGTGCGTTTATATAATAATTCATTTCAAAAGCCACTATAAACATTTCTTCACTAAGATACAAACAATAAGTTTATTTTTGAAGTCACCCATTATCCGCATAATTTATAATATGTACCAGTAGCTTTCTAATTTATAAATTGATACGTATGAAGGTTATTCATATCATAAAGAAGCGTTAGTACTTAAAGTCAGACCATATATAACTTCATTCAGATGCAAAAAATATGAACAATTAACAGGTAATGAATGACTTAAAAGTTTATTGATTATGCTATGTAATGTTTACCTAGCATGGTCAGTAAATATTTAAGCCATTGCTCAGCATAAACAATAATAAAACTTAAAAACAAGTTGAATGTATTATAAAATATGCAATTTTAGATACCATATTCTGCTACAAATAAAGACAACTCCCTCTACCCATTTTTTAAACGCCATATTAGTGGGAATAACTTGGCTAAAGATCTCATTGCGATGTCCGCTAATCTGACATAAAAAAATGGGATGTGCTTATTTGCGGCAGGATATGGTAAAGTTTTTGTAACAATTTATGAAATACCACAAAATTTAAATTTTGATTATTATATTAGGTAACTAGAAATTGCACATGGGACGGCTTCGCCGCCCGTTGCAGCTAACTAATAATTGTGACAGATTAAAATGAAATATGTATAGTATAAAAAATTAACAAGTCATCGAAAAATAATGTTTTTTGTGGCGCATTTTTTAGGGTAAGGTTAAAGTTAGTTTTAAAGTAGAGTTTATATTAAACAAGTACAAATGGGTTTTAGAAGGTTAAATCGGAACCCACATTTCATTTTAATCCGATTTCATTATGATCTGCGACAATAATTAGATATAGCAGACGGTGTAATGATGTTGATAATTTGATACATTTTTAAATTTTTTTTTAAAGATTTTAAATTTACTCTTTATTTATGAAAACAGAATAGTTCGGCACTTTGTACACAAGATAGTTAAAAAAAAAATATAAATAGAAAAGCACATGAACAACCTTTATATGGCTATTCGCTTGGCATATTTGCAAATAAGTTTTTTTTTTTTACATTATAAACGTTGTTGATTATTACTTTCAGCCTCGCTTCGCTTAGACATTTCAAAGTTCAATTTAATATTACGTTATATGTGCCATTTTTTTCTATATCATTGCTTTCGGCCTCGCTTCGCTCAGCCTCGTTATACTTTTTCAATTTTCACAGAATCATATTCCACAGTCACATGGACATATGGGCCGATTTAATTCAACCCCAAAATCAGCCAATCACGATTGAAAATTGATAGAAAAATTTTTCGCTTAAAAAATTATTATAAAACGACTTTTCATTAGAATAGATTTTTTAACTTACATTGTACTTACGATTAAATGTGTAAAATTATGTTTTCTACACGTTTGAATATAGGCCAGAAGTTAGTTAAAATGGCTGGTTTCTTGAAAATTTTCTTCTGAGTTTATCCGCAACCCATCTAAAAATGACCAGCACATCAAACTCTTCCTAAAACGCCCATGTATGCCAACAAATAATTCTTCTACTGCTTTTTAGAGCTGTTTTATTTATACTTTTGTTTTTTTATCTCGTATAGATACTAAAAAAGCTCTTTATTAATCATGAAGGGTGTTTCATTTATTACTTTTTAGTGCAGAGATTCGTGTAACAATTTAACTAAAAAGGCCCAAAAAATCAAATCTGCTGATATGATATAACCTAAATTTAGAAATAATTATAAATTCTTTTCTGCAATCTTTCATTAATGTCTTAATCTGTCTGGTAAAAAATCGATAAAAAATAAAAGTGAAGTATATACATAAGGTTAAACAGAAAACTAAAAAAAAAAGATTAATAAAATAATGTTTATATTCATTATCAACTGATATCGCATTGGATTTTTATATCCAAAGTAACACCACATTTTCATATATCTGATATGGCAAGATGGTCCACACGGGTTCGTATTATTTCACCGAAAATCACTTCATAGACACACCATTTCACCGACAAGTTCATTTTACCGACAGTTCATTTCTCCGAAGCTCATTTCGCCGACAAGTTTTTTTTCTATTAAGCACACTAGCTTTAACCTTAATTCTACCCTGACTAGTCGATTCTCTGATAATCGATTTAATCGTTAATCGAATTAGAATCTTGTGTAATCGTTATAATCGTTTCTAGAAACGATTACATATTTTTGAATCGATTCTTGAATTAGAATCGATTCTAGGCGTATAATCGGTTTAATTATAATAAACTTTCACTAATTTTCAAGTTATTTATTTATTTTAAAAATAGCTCTTTTGTTTTTAAACTTTATGAGTCATTTAGCTTGGCCTTTAGTTTGTACTCAGCCATCTTTATTTCGCAAGTTATTGTAAATGTTTAAGATTGTTATGCTTAATTATTTCTAACTATTCTCTGGTAAGTAATTATTGACGGCTATATGTTTGTTAAATATAGGGCATATTGTTTTATTAAATTTTAAGCCTATAGTTTATACCCAGTGGCTAAGTTTATTTTTAATTTTTAAGGCCATTTCTTAATATTTATAAATATATTGCCCAATAATTAAGTGGTAAATCGTTTTTAAAGGGAATAAAAAATGATAAACCTTATAATAAACAAAATCGGAAATTCATGTTTTTTCTATAGTGTAGTTGCTTACATATAAAGTATTTTTTTTATTAAGCAACTCTTTTATGTTGCTTAATTAAAAGTTGTAGAGCTAATTTTTGTGATTCTAATGGTAGTAAATTCACTGAAATTGGCTTGATAGATCATAAGATATGAGTATTTTTCAGTCAGTTACTATAGAGTTTTTTCTTAAGAATTGAAGCACATGAGATTCCACTTACTATATAAGGTAACTAGTAACATGCCCGCCGATTTTTACTATGAAATTTATACCTTTAATTGCGGATCACCCCTTAAGCTTTTTATTATCAAGATTAGTTAAGTGATAACAAAATGTATATAGATTATAAATCGATTATAACCGATTCATCATCGATTAAAGTTTTTAGAATCGATTCTCATCCCTAACCCTGACCCTAACGACAATGACCAGAATTACTTTGTCGGTGAAATGAGCTTCGGTGAGTGACTGTCGGTGAAATGATTGCCACCCCTTATCCTTATTATATATGTCTTAGGTGGGAATGGAATTTAAGTTGATTTTGGAATTTCCTAGTTAAATTAGGTAGGGTTTTATATATAAATTCTGAATCCACTTAAATTCAGTTTCCACTTACAACAAATATATATATATTATTGTTTTATGCTAAACAATGGCTTGCTGATTATTTTTGGTAGAAATTTCAAAAAATAAATTTGTTTGTGTCGGAGCGAAGAAGGTTTTTAATGGTTTTTGCATAGCCTGTTAAGCCTCAAGTAGTTTTGAAAACAAGTCTGACATTTTTTTTGATACCGCTAAACTTCATATCAATTCATAAATAGAAATTTAACTAAAATGAATAAACACTGATGCCTCAACCCCACTTTTTTCAACTTCAAATTAGCGAAACTTTTCGCCACATTTATTTTTGATAATCTGAACTTAAAAAAATCGGGTTGAGGGAACAGTGCTTATTCATGCCAGAATACGGTATTAATAGATCAATACCAAACCCCGAAAAATTTTTGGGCCTCTGATCTATACTTATAGCATATCTAACCCATCTTCTTTACTTTTGTTAAACATATATATTTATTATAAAGCGCACCTTAACCTGTGGAACATTGATTATCTCAAAACCAGTATTTACATATTATAATAATCAAAATTTAAATTTTGAGGTATTTCATAAATTCACCGCAATGTGTTACAAAAACTTTATTTAAAATTGTATATCTTATATTTCGATTGATACATTTAACTTGTTTTTATATATAGATTTATTATTTGCTTATGTTGAGCAATGGCCTAAAACTTTACTGATTATTTATACTAAGTAACATTACCTAGCATAATCAATAAACTTTTAAGCCATTGCCTGTTAATTGTTTGTCATATTTGTTTGTATCTAAATGAGTTATATATGGTCTGACTTTAAATCCGATTGGCTTTGAGACCACAAGGCTAACACTCCTTTTGTGATATGACTAAGCTTCATACAAATTTATAAATTTAGAAAACTACTTATTATAGTTTATGCTGAGTAATGGATGGCTTCGAAAGTTTACTGATAACAATGGTCAGTGTTTCAAAAATAAGCCTATTGTTTGTATCTTAGTGAAGTGTTCATTGTTGTTTTTGAAATGAATTATTATATAAACGCACGCCTTTTTACCCGTTACTTGATATTTCCTTTCGTTTTTAAAAGAAAATATATTGTTAACAAACTTTTTTACGAAAAAAATGCAATTTGTAAAAGTCTTGGCAATTTTGATGCTAATTGTTCAATTTGCAATTATTGCCCCTTCTTGGGCATATGTAAAAAAACGAGGTATTTAAATAATTAATCAAATATAACATTTCTATCATTTATGATGATCTTATTATCTAATTATTAGCCCGCGAGTATAAGACTATTTTATAAATTAGAGCTTTATAATTATCTGCTATTAAATAAATAAAACATCTAATTATTTGTATGTACATTAAATTATTAGCTCGTGAGTAGTATACTATTTGTAAATTTAAAAAAAAAAACTTTATAATAATATCGATAAATAAAATATGTTATTTAATTACATGTAATGTTAGAATGTGGGTATAAAATAATTTTATGAATTAAAAAAAACTTTATAATAATCTACTATTAAATAAAACATCTCTAATTATTTACATATAAATTAAATTAAAAATTATAAGACAGTGAGTATTGAGATATTTTTAGATTAAAAAGCTTTATAATAATCGACTATAATTAAACATCTTTATGTAAATGAAATTATTAGATGGTGAGTATAGAATTATTTCATGAATTAAAAACTTTATAATAACATCAAGTAAATAAAACATCTCTAATAATTCTAATTATTTAAAATTACTAGAACGTGAGTATAATACTAAATTTATAAATTAAAAATCTTATACAGTCAAACCTCGATATAGTCACTCTTGAAATAGTCTCAACCTTGATATAATCACATAATTTTTAGATTTAACTATTATAAATAATAGATTTTGACCTTGTATTATAGTCACCAGATTTTTGCTTTACAAGTTGTGATTATTTCGAGATTTGACTGTAATAATATTAATTAAATAAAACATCTTAATTATTTATTTCTATGTAAATTAAATTAGGTGGTAAGTATACAGCTATTTTGTAAATTAAAAGCTTTATAGTAATTTACGTTAATTAAACACCTAATTATTTTATGTAAATTCAATTATTAGATGGTGAGTATAAACCTATTTTATAAATTAAAAGCTTTATACGTAATAATTAATAATAATTAAACATTTCTAATGTATTTGCAAAATATATTATTAGCTGGTGAGCACTTTAAAATCATCGAACATTAATTAAACATCTCTAATGATTTATATCTAAATTAAATTATTTGACTGTGAGTATAAAATTTAATTAAAACCTCATAATGGTTACTATTAATTAAATATTTCTAATATTTTTGGCTATTATTACTAGCCCGTAAGTATAAGACTATTTAGTAATTTTATAACATACTATCAAATAAACATTTCCAGTTATTTATAAATTAAATTACTAGTGGGTGGGTATAAGACTGCTCTATAAATTAAAAAAAATTATAATAATCTGCTAATAAAACATCTCTAATTATTATTAGCTGGTAAGTATAGGATGCGTAATTTAAAATAGAAACTTTATAATCACCTACTATTAAATAAACATCTCTAATTATTATATATGAATTAAATTATTAGATGGTGAATAATATTTTATGAATTAAAACTTTATAATAATTATACCAAGTAAATAAAACATTTTTAAATCATTAGCTGGTAAATATAAGCCTAATTTATAAATTGAACCTTATAATTTAAATTAAATAAAATATCTCTATTTAACTTAAATTAATAGAGGGTAAATATAAACCAATTTTATAAATTTAAATACTTTACTGTATAATGATCTACTGTTTATTAAACATCTCTAATATATTTGCAAATTGAATTACTAGCATGTGAGTATAAGTTAATTTATAAATTAGAAACTTTATAATAATTTACTATTAAATAAAGCATCTCTAATTATTTATATGTAATTAAATTAATAGACAGTGAGTATAAGACTATTTTATAAATTAAAGTCTTTATAATAATTTAAATAAACCTTTCTAATGTTTATATGTAAATTAAATACTAGGACGTGAGTATAAGACTATTTATAAATTAAAGCTTTATAATAATCTGAGTGAACCTTTACTGATTTTTATATGTAAATTAAATACTAGTTTGTGAGTATAAGCCTATTTTACGAATTAAGACTTTAAAATAATCTACTGCTAAATAAAATATCTCTGTGTAAATGACATTATTAGACAGTGAATATAGAATTATTTTATAAAATTAAAACTTTATAATAGCATATAAATTAAATAAACATCTCTAATTATTCTAATTGTTTAAAATTACTAGAACGTGAGTATGATACTAATTTATAAATTAAGAATCTTATACAGTCAAACCTCGTGTTAGTCACTCTTGAAATATCTCAACCTTGATAATCACTGTTTTTTAGATTTAACTATTATAAATCATAAAATTTAACCCTTATTATAATCACCAGATTTTTGTTTTTAACAAGTTGGTGATTATTTGAGATTTGACTGTAATAATGTTAATTAAATAAAACATCTTAATTATTTCTATCATATATAAATTAAATTTAGGTGGTAAGTATATAGCTGTTTTGTAAATTAAAAGCTTTATGGTAATTTGCTATTTATTAAACATCTCGAATTATTTTATGTAAACTAAATTATTAGATGGTGAGTATAAAACTATTTTTTAAATCAAAAGCTTATACGTAATAATCTACTATAATTAAACATTTCTAATGTATTTGAAAACTAAATTACTAGCTGGTGAGTACTTTATAATACTCGACCATTAATTAACCATCTCTAATTATTCATATATAAATTAAATTATTAGACCGTGAGTATAAAATTACTAAAAAACTTCATAATAGTCTACTATTAAGTAAGCATAACTAATAATTTTTGTTGTTAAATTACTAGCCGGTGAGTATAAGACTATTTTGTAATTTTATAATCTACTATTAAATAAACATTTCCAATGAATTATAAATTAAATTAACATGCTTTGAACATGCAGACACTGAAAACAATGCACAGAGTTTATCATCTAAGACGTCAATGACAAACACAACGACAGAAGATGCAAATGAGAGTATAGCATTACAATTGGCTAAATTAAAATATATTTTTAAAAATTCACCACCACCGAAACTTAATCCGAATGGATGGCCAGACAAAGATGTTTATGATCCGGAATTAGATAAAATGTTCTGGTGGAGGAATGATCCAGTATTGAATGAGTTTCATGAGATTTGGCATGTTGTAATTACAGGAGTTGATGATAAGGACAGAGGCGGTGAAAATTTTATTCACATGCATAGGCAGCTTTTAGCAAGGTAATAGTACAGATAATATAAATATATATATAGAATATAGTGACATTTTTTTTTTTTTAAAAAAAAAACAAATTTCTCTTTCTCAATAGATATGATGCGGACCGACTTTGTGTCGGTTTGGAAAAAGTAACACCTTTATCTGATTTTACAACACCAATACCAGATTCTTTTTATCCACACCCATATTTATTCCAAAAATGGAATCATACGAGAGTTCATTTCCTGGCTCGTCCTGCAAATCAAACTCCTCATGATTTTGGTAATATCAGCAAATCTTTTTTACACACATTTCACACATTCATTCCAATAATTATATCTAACAAACCATTTTAAAATTGAAAGTTGAATTAATTGATGGAAAAGTGAGAGTTTATACCATTTCAAACTTGGAGGAAGAGATACAATCATTAATTGAATGGATTGATGGAGGAACAAACATTATACATCCAATCCCATTAAAGAAGGTTGATTCCAATGCTAATATTTTGGGCCTCGAAGTAGCAAGACCATTCCATGGGCATGGACATAAGATATTAAGCAATATTATGAGTCCTTATGCGATTGATTGTAAGTATTTAACTGATCACAAGATATTAAAATATCATTCTTTAATTCACACATAATTTCTTACAATTTCAGATCCTATAAGCGTACTTATGAGTGCACGTGCTGGAATACGTGATCCACTATTTTTGAAATGGCATCGTTACGTCGATAATATATTCTTGAGATGGCAGAATTATCTTGGACCATCTGATTTTCACCACGATGCACCAAATGTAACCATTCGCACTACCGACATCATACTTTCGTTCACAGATGTACTTCTCAAGGTTTATCCAGATGGTCAGAAAGATGAATGGAGTGAATTTGGAAAAAAAACTTTTGGTGGTAGTAATTTTGATGTCGATTTCACAAGTAGTCCAATTGTTACAAATGAGCTTCATACTAAAATGAAATATAGAGAGTACGTTTGGAGAGAAGACTTATTTGACAAAGAAAATATTTCTTATGTATTTCCAAGAGATTGGCATTATTTTCTACGAGTTACTAATGAAGTTGATATTGTGAGTATAATCGCTATTATTACATCAATTGAATGACTTATAAATTCACAAAAATTGAATTTTTTTTTAAAAAAAAAGACATCAATTATTACGTTCCGCATATTTATAGTACCTGAAGTATTTTCTGACTCCATAGTTCATTGGATTGAACTAGATAAATTTAAAAAAATTCTTCGACCTTTTGAAAAAACTGTTATTGTGCGTGAAGCTGACAAGTCCATTATAATCCGTAAACCAGCTCAAAAGACTGATAGTCAGTTTGACGAATCTCAAATCATACCTAGCCTTCATAAAGCAGAAACAGGACTCCCTACCCAAAATGTTTCCGAAAAATTATTTTGTAATTGTGGATGGCCATATCATATGATTTTACCTAGGGCTACTAAGGGTGAAGGGACAAAATTTAAAATGATAGTATTTATTTCTGACGGTACAAATGATATGGTCCCATTTTATGGTCAGTGTGGGAGTACAGTTTTATGTGGAGCTGAAAAATGGTCTGATAAATTTCCTGATATTAGACCAATGGGATATCCATTTAATAGACCATTTAAAGATGGATCTTATGAAAAAACTTTTAAAGGATTACACAATGTTGCTATTAAAGATGTTGCAATCATATGGAAAGATGATGACTTTTCTGAGTTTTAGATACTAACTGACTGATCTTTTGACTTCGTTTATTTATTTTTGTCATATCGTTATGTTGTTATTTGGCATTCACTTTTGTAATTTTCAAACTCTTATTGTCCGATATTGTATCGAATTATATGTTGAGTACATAAAAAGCAATTATTTTTATTTTTAACCGAATGTTCGATCATATTTTTCATCTCTATTATTTCGTTCAATACGTATTATGATTATTTAAAGATAAAACTATATTAAAATTTCTCGCGGCTGAAGCTGGAAATGGCTGAAGCTGGAAATCAGAGACCTCGATTCAAAAAATATAAACCCTACCAAAATCCACTTATGCTCTTTATTATCAAAACTAACCCTAAATCCTAACCTAACAAACAAAAGAAAACTAAGAAAATTCACCAAAACTCTAACCTAACTATTAAAAAAAACTAAGAAAATGCCCCCAAAAATTTTTGAAAATCTTAAATTAAAATAATTGAATTCCAGCTTCAGCCACGACAATATTTATTTTCTGAATATTTATTCATAAACTGTTAAAAAAGGTTTGTTCAAATTGTTTAACTAAATTATTTTATCGACTAAATAATGATTGGAAGGTAAATTTACGGCATCTCGGGATCATTTATTGTCGCAGATCATAATGAAATCGGATTAAAATGAAATGTGTCTTCTAAAACCCACTTATACTTGTTTAATATAAGCACTACTCTAAAACTAATCTTTAACCTTAACCCTTAACCCTAAAAAATATTTTTCGATGTCTAGTCAATTTTTTTATACTATACATATTTCATTTTAATCCGATTTCATTTTAATCTGTCACATTTATTATATGACAGCACCAAAAATGTAATAATTGTTGTGAATAAGCGAATCAGAAAATCTGATAATAAAAATATTCTGTTAATCCTTCTGGAATAATTCTTCACCATTAAAATAATTTGATATCGTCAATATTAGTGCTTGTATAGCAGTGTCCTATCTTCAGAAGTAACAACACCCAATTTCTATCTTCTTTAATTGGTCCGAATTTTTAAGTGTATTCTCGATATTTCAATAATTTAATTAAACACGGTAGCTGTATATTTTATAAAAACTGGAGCATGGATTTGTAAAATCAGCATTTATAAGACCTTGTCTCTTCTTGCAAATAAACTGTATTGATTAACTGATCCCAATTTGAATTAGCATTTAATGGTATATATACAATAGAAGAATCTATATTCGTTTTATGAATTTTCGAATGATCATGCCGATATTTTAAGAACAGATATGCTTCCATTGATAATTTAAGATTTAATTGAACTCTTTGGACCCTAGCATTCGTTTAAAAAAAAAGGTATTAAAAAGTTTTAGCAATTCAAGAAATACGAATATTGTAATACCTTTTTCGTGAGAATTTTGATCTATTTTGAAGATTTAGTCTTAAGCGAATTCTACGATTTTTGGCATTTACTCAAACCCAAAATCATTAATGATGATGAATCATTTATTCTTAAATATATTGAGAAAAAGCCCTTCAAAAGCAACCCAAGAAAATTTTATTTTGCAGAAACAAACCAAGAAAGTGCGATAACACTAAAGATCTTTAACCAAGGCATAATTTCTAACAATCTCAAGAACAAGAAATTCAAAGGCAAAAAAGTTTGAGAATCCAAATGGTTTTATGTATTAAAAATATTTCATATCTTAAATGCTAAGACATATTACATGTGCTTAGAAAGCCAGTAATCGCAACTCTTTCAAACTATAAATAAATATTATAAAGGACAATTTAATGCTACTTTTATTATTTTTATCTGATTTTTTTAGCTATATACATGAATTCGATACATGACTTCGAATACATACGTACATAGAACTAGTACGTATAAAATCATTATTTAGAACTAAAAATAAAATTTCAAGAATTACTAATGTATCATAATTTATCATACAAATTAGTCAAATAAATATTTGTACTATAGACAAAAATTCTATTGTAACAAATATACTTACAATATATAACAGTATATATTGTTATAAATATAAAGTTTTGTTATACTCTAAGATCTTAGTATTCTAAATAATTAGAAATGTATTATTTAATAAAATTACTATAAAAAGGTTAATTTATAAATTTGTTTTATACTCACTCCCTAAAATCCTAAATTTAATTTATATAGAAATATTAAGATGGTTTATTTGATTAAAATTATTACAGTCAAATCTCGAAACAATCACCAACTTGTTAAAACAAAAATCTGGTAATTATAATATAAAGGTGAAAATTTTATGATTTACAAGTTGAGACTATTTCAAGAATGACTATAACGAGGTTTGACTGTATAAAATTTTTAATTTATAAAATTAGTATTATACTCACATCCTAATAATTTTAAATAATTAGAATAATTGATATGGTTTATTTAATTAAAATTATTACAGTCAAATCTCGAAACAACCATCTGGTGATTATAATATAAAGGTGAAAATTTTATGATTTACAAGTTGAGACTATTTCAAGAATGACTATAACGAGGTTTGACTGTATAAGATTTTTAATTTATAAAATTAATATTATACTCACGTCCTAATAATTTTAAATAATTAGAATATCTAGTAATTTTAAATAATTAAAATAATTGATAGGTTATTATAAAGTATTTAATTCATAAAATAATTCTATACTCACTAGCTAATAATTTCATTTGCATAGAGATATTTATTCAACAGTAGATCATTATAAAGTTTTAACTCGTAAAATAACCTTACTCACCCCCTAATATTTAATAACATATAAGATATAAAAATTAGAAAAGGTTTACTTGATATTATAAAGAATTTAATTTATGAAACAACCTTATACTCACATGCTAGTATTTAATTTACATGCAAAAAATTTGAGAAGGTTTACTTAGATTATAAAGACTTTAATCCATAAAAAAGTTTTATACTCACTACCTAATATTTAATTTATATATGAAAATTGAAAAGGTTTACTTAGATTATAAAGACTTTAATTCATAAAATAGTTTTATACTCACTAGCTAATATTTAATTTATATATGAAAATTGAAAAGGTTTACTTAGATTATAAAAACTTTAAATTGTAAAAATAATCTTATACTCACGAACTAGTATTTAATTTACATAAAAATACGTATAAAGATTAGAAAGGTTTATTTAGATTATTATAAAGACTTTAATTTTAAAAAATAGTCTTATACTCACAGTCTATTAATTTAATTTACATATAAATAATTAGAGATGCTTTTAATAATAAATTATTATAAAGTCTCTATTATAAGTTAGTCTTATACTCACATGCTAGTAATTCAATTTGCAAATATATTAGAAATTTTTAATTAACAGTAGATTATATAACAGTTTTATATTTACCCTCTAATTTAATTTATATAGATATTTTATTTAATTTTAGATTATAGTTTCTAATTTATAAATTAGTCATACTTACCAGCTAACAATTTAATTTATATATAAATAATTAGAAAAATGTTTATTTACTTGGTATACTTATTATAAAGTTTAATTCATAAAATATTATATTCACCGTCTAATAATTTAATTTTAGATAAATAATTAGAGATGTTTATTTAATAGTAGGTTATTATAAAGTTTCTAATTTAAATTACGTATCTTATACTTACCAGCTAATAATTTAATTTGCACAAATAATTAGAGATATTTTATTAGTTTATTATTATAATTTTTTTTAATTTATAGAGCATCTTATACCCACCCCCTAGTAATTTAATTTTATAATTAATTGGAGATGTTTATTAATCGGTTATAAAATTACCAAATAATAAATACTCACAGGCTAATAATTTAGCAGCAAAAAATAATAGAAATGTTTAATTGATTGTAGACTACTGAATTATGAAGTTTTAATTTATATATACAGTAATTTTATACTCACATTCTAATAATTTAATTTATATATAAATAATTAGAGATGTTTAATTAATGGTCGATAATTATAAAGTACTCACCAGCTAGTAATTTAATTTGCAAATACGTTAGAAATGTTTAATTATAGTAGATTATTAATATAAAAGCTTTAATTTATAAAATAGTTTTGTACTTGCCATCTAATAATTTATATATAAATAATTAGAGATGTTTAATTAATGGTCGATAATTATAAAGTACTCACCAGCTAGTAATTTAGTTTGCAAATACGTTAGAAATGTTTAATTATAGCAGATTATTAGTATAAAAGCTTTAATTTATAAAATAGTTTTGTACTGTATTCGCCATCTAATAATTTATATATAAATAATTAGAGATGTTTAATTAATGGTCGATTATTATAAGCACTCACCAGCTAGTAATTTAGTTTGCAAATACATTAGAAATGTTTAATTATAGTAGATTATTACGTATAAAGCTTTAATTTATAAATAATTTTGTACTCACCGTCTAATAATTTAATTTTATAAAATAATTAGAGATGTTTAATTAATAGTAAATTACTATAAAGCTTTTAGTTTACAAATAGTTGTATACTTACCACCTAAATTTAATTTACATAGAAATAATTGAGATATTTTATTTAATTAATATTATTACAGTCAAATCTCGAAATAATCATCAACTTGTTAAAACAAAAATCTGATAATTATAATATAAGGGTGAAAATTTTATGATTTATAATAGTTAAATCTAAAATAGTGATTTTATCAAGGTTGAGACTATTTCAAGTGTGACTATAACGAGGTTTGACTGTATAAAATTTTTTAATATAAATTAGTATTATACTCACGTTCTAGTAATTTTAAATAATTAGAATAATTAGAGAGGTTTTATTTACATAATAAATTAAGTTTTTAATTTATAAAATAATTCTATACTTACTGTCAACTAATTTCATTTAAATATAGAGATATTTTATTTTAACAGTAGATTATTATAAAGTTTTAATTCATAAAATTCATAGTAAATTATTATTAAGTTTTTTTTTTTAATTTATTAAATTATTTTATACTCACATTCTAATAATTTAATTTACACGCAAATAATAGCATGTTTCATTTAATGTATATTATTATAAAGTATTTTTAATTTACAAAATAGTCTTTTACTCACGAGCTAATAATGTGCATATAAATAATTAGATGTTTTATTTAAAAGCAGATTATTATAAACCCTAATTTATAAAATAGTCTTATACTCACGGGCTAATAATTAGAGATGTTTTATTATAGTCGATTATTATAAACTTTTAATTTAAAAATAGTCTTAATACTCACCAGCTAGTAATTTAGTTTGCAAAATACATTAGAAATGTCTAATTATTGTAGATTATTACGCATAAAGCTTTTAATTTATAAAAATAGGTTTATACTTACCAGCTAATAATTTAATTTACATAAAATAATTAGAGATGTTTAATTAATAGTAAATTATTCTAAAGCATTTAATTTTCAAAATAGCTGTATACTTACCACCTAAATTTAATTTATATAGAAACAATTAAGATATTTTATTTAATTAATATTGTTACAGCCGAACCTCGAAATAATCACCAACTTGTTAAAACAAAAATCTGGTGATTATAATATAAGGGTGAGAATTTTAAAATTTATAATAGTTAAATCTAAAAATAGTGATTATATCAAGGTTGAGACTATTTCAAGAGTGACTATAACGAGGTTTGACTGTATAAGATTTTTAATTTATAAAATTAGTGTTATACTCACGTCCAGTAATTTTTAATAATTAGAATTATTAGAGGTGTTTTATTTACTTGTTTGATTATTATAAAGTTTTTAACTTATAAAATAATTCTATACTCACCGGAAACTAATTTCATTTACATAGAAAGATATTTATTTAACAGTAGATTATTATAAAGTTTTAATTCGTAAAATAGTCTTATACTTACAGTTTAGTAATTCAATTTACATAAAATAATTAGAGTGTTTAATTAATAGTGAATTTTTATAAAGTTTTTTTTAATTTATAAAATTATTTTATACTCACCTTCTAATAATTTAATTTACATACAAATAATGGCATGTTTCATTTAATCATATATTATTATAAAATATTTTAATTTACAAAATAGTCTTTTACTCACGAGCTAATAATTTAATGTGCATATAAATAATTAGATGTTTTATTTAAAAGCAAATTATTATAAACCCTAATTTATAAAATGGTCTTATACTCACGGACTAATAATTAGAGATTTTTAATTATAATCAATTGTTATAAACTTTTAATTTAAAAATAGTCTTAATACTCACCAGCTAGTAATTTAGTTTGCAAATACATTAGAAATGTCTAATTATTGTAGAATATTACGCATAAAGCTTTTAATTTATAAAATTGGTTTATAATTACCATCTAATAATTTAATTTACATAAAATGATTAAAGATGTTTGATTAATAGTAAATTATTATAAAGCATTTAATTTACAAAATAGCTGTATACTTACAACCTAAATTAATTTATATAGAAATAATTAAGATGTTTATTTAATTAATATTATTACGGTCAAACCTCGAAATAATCACCAACTTGTTAAAACAAAAATCTGGTGATTATAATATAAGGGTGAAATTTTATGAATTATAATAGTTAAATCCAAAATATTGATTATATCAAGGTTGAGACTATTTCAAGAGTGACTATAACAAGGTTTGACTATATAAGATTTTTAATTTATAAAATTAGTATTATACTCACGTTCTAGTAATTTTAAATAATTAGAATAATTAGAGATGTTTATAGGTTATTATAAAGTTTTTAATTTAAAAATAGTCTTAATACTCACTCCCTAGTAATTTTATTTACATAGAGATATTTTATTTAACAGTAGATTATTATAAGTTTCAATTCGTAAAATAGTCTTATACTCACATTCTAGTAATTTAATTTACATAAAATAATTAGAGATGTTTAATTAATAGTAAATTGTTATTAAGTTTTTTTTTTTTAATTTATAAAATTATTTTATACTCACGTTCTAATAATTTAATTTACATACAAATAATAGCATGTTTAATTTAATCATATATTATTATAAAGTATTTTTAATTTACAAAATAGTCTTTTACTCACGAGCTAATAATTTAATGTGCATATAAATAATTAGATGTTTTATTTAAAAGCAAATTATTATAAACCCTAATTTATAAAATGGTCTTATACTCACGGACTAATAATTAAAGATTTTTAATTATAGCGATTGTTATAAACTTTTCATTTAAAAATAGTCTTAATACTCACCGGCTAGTGCTTTAGTTTGCAAATACATTAGAAATGTCTAATTATTGTAGATTATTGTGCATAAAGCTTTTAATTTATAAAATAGGTTTATACTCACCATCTAATAATTTAATTTACATAAAATGATTAAAAATGTTTGATTAATAGTAAATTATTATAAAGCTTTTAATTTACAAAATAGCTGTATACTTACAACCTAAATTAATTTATATAGAAATAATTAAGATGTTTATTTAATTAATATTATTACGGTCAAACCTCGAAATAATCACCAACTTGTTAAAACAAAAATCTGGTGATTATAATATAAGGGTGAAATTTTATGAATTATAATAGTTAAATCCAAAATATTGATTATATCAAGGTTGAGACTATTTCAAGAGTGACTATAACAAGGTTTGACTATATAAGATTTTTAATTTATAAAATTAGTATTATACTCACGTTCTAGTAATTTTAAATAATTAGAATATTTAGTGATGTTTATAGGTTATTATAAAGTTTTTAATTCATAAAATAATTCTATACTCACTATCTAATAATTTCATTTACATATAATTTAATTTATATATAAATAATTAGCATGTTTTATTTAATCGTATATTATTATAAAGTTTTTTTTTTAATTTACAAAATAGTCTTTTACTCACGAGCTAATAATTTAATATACATATAAATAATTAGATGTTTTATTTAATAGCAGATTATTATAAAACTCTAATTTATAAAATGCTCTTATACTCACGGGCTAATAATTAGAGTAATTATACAATAAAAAGATCATCATAAATAATTAGAAATATTATATTCAGTAATAAAATTAATTATTTAAATACTTCGTTTTTTTACATATGCCCAGGAAGGGGCAATAATTGTCAATTGAACAATTAGCACCAAAATTGTCAAGACTTTTACAAATTGCATTTTTTTTCCGTAAAAAAGTTTGTTAAAAATATGCTTTCTTTTGAAAAAAAAACGAAGGTAACGGGTAAAAAGGCGTGCGTTTATATAATAATTCATTTCAAAAGCCACTATAAATATTTCTTCACTAGGATACAAACAATAAGCTTAAAATTTTGAAGCTATGTATAAACAATAATAAGTAGCTTTCTAATTTATAAATTGATACGTATGAAGCTTAGTCACATCATAAAAAACAAGTGTTAGCCTTGTGGTCTCAAAGCCAATCGGATTTAAAGTCAGACCATATATAACTTCATTCAGATGCAAACAATATGCCAAACAATACAGGTAATGGGTTACACCCATTTTAGCGACGGTTATTTTTCCTACAAGTCATTTAACCGACATCACACAGGTGACAATTTACTAACTATATATACCTGCAACTAATCAAATATTGGGAAGATTTAAGAACCAGTTCCCCAGTGATAATCACGAATGATCTACCTCGATTTTATCACATATCCCTAGGGTAAGGGTGAAATTACTAAAAAATAGTAACCCTAATTCTAGGAGGTTCTATAGAATTAGGGTTACTATTTTTAGTAATTTCACCCTTGCCCTAGGGATCACCTGATTTGTTTACATTTTCTGGCCAATCAAATTATTTATCGTTATGTGTGTACTAGTTGTTCAAGCAATCGAGTGATAAAATCGAGGGTGATCGTTCGTGATTATCACTGGGTACTTGTTCTTAAAGTGTCCCCAAATATTAACCCTAACCCTATGTGATGTCGGGTAAGTAGCCTGTAGAGAAATGGCTGTCAGGAAAATGAGAACCACCCCGATAAATGCCCTATTCAAAAGCTGAAACTCAACCTTTTTAATCTTTAATTTTGTATTAAGTTCTAAACCCATATTAGAAGTTCTTCCCCCGTCTGAGGGCTGTTTACCTTGAGGATTTTCCACAGATAGAACTATAAAAATTGTCTAAATCTATTATGATAGAAAACCTTTGTTAGAAATTACCTTTTCCAGCAGCTTTCTAAAAAAAATTTATTAAATATTGTGGTATTCTAAGTAGAATTTTATAACAAATCCTATAACGATAAGATCAGGTGTCAAAACAAACTAATATATAATAATTTAGGATAAGGGTTGGCATTAAAGTAAAGGTAGAGAATTAACAAAGACCGTCTTTACCCAAAATTTCGCAAGGAATTTTTTTTGTTAAAACACGGAAGGAGATTTGATAATCAAAATTATGAGTTACAATACAATCGTTTTTTAAAAACGCCTCTATTTTTTTCGATTTCACGTTACACCTGATCTTACGATCCGACAATATCTGAAAAATGTGTTGTTTGCACCAAAAATTTTTTAAAAGCATAATTATCGAAAAGGTTTATTGTTCTACCTGTGTTCTAATCCCATAGAGATCAATCCCACTAACTGTGTAACTATAGTATCAAAACAGCAACAATATATAGATGTGGACGCTGATTTAGCTTCTATAGTTTATTGGTATCAGTTCAGGTTAAATAGCAAAATAAAAGGATTCGAGATAGAAGTTCAAGTATTGTTTATAATGACTTCACGATGATTATTACGAATTCGCATTTAATTACTCAAGGATAAGACTCAATAACAAATCTGAGCTTTATTGATTAATTTATAAGTGAAGATATACAGCATTTTACAGAAAGGGAGCAATTCCACTCACTATGAACATAGCCCTTGCGGTATTGTAGAGAGATCTAATATTTATACAACCCATAATCTTTCTTTACTATCCTCCGCACATAATCCTGATACGATACACGGACGTCATTTTACATTTCATTATAATCTGTACAGGATTCGTTTTAATTCTAATTCGGTTTGATGTACACCGGTCACAGCAAGATTATTACTAGATTCGAAATTGGTCTAAGCCGAGATTTTATCTAGCATCAAATAAAGAATAACTAATCGAGGAAATAATAAAAATAATAATAAATGATAAACGAAAAGTGACAATTGATAAAATATATGGAATAAGATACAAAGATTAGATAGAAGTAACGAGTGAGCAGTGCACTATGCACGTCGATCCTTTCCCCCAAATAACCATATAGCTATATAAAATAATAAAGACACTAATTAAAGAAAAAAAGGAAAAATTTTGAGCGTAATATTGGTAGATTCTCATCTTTAACCTATAAATCTATCCTAAAAGTGCACACATATATTTAAAAAAATTATTCTTTGACAAGAACATTTTCCGGATAATTTTCAGGATATGCGTCAGGTCTAGACTGCACATCCAATCCCACCGCATTCAATTCACTAATGTAACTATCGACATCATGATCTACCACACCAACCATCATATAATAAGGAATAAAAAAAGTTTTAAAAATCTTTTCAATGATAAGAAAGGGTAAAAGAGTACGATATCTCTTAAAAGTTTTATAATTACTTTTATGGGTGACTTTATGATGTTGAGAATACCATTCACAATAATCTTCATTAGTAATAACACTATGTAAAGATTGGATATGATCTTTATCATCATATTTCTCACATATATACTTATTTCCAACTTGGCAATAATTCATTAATACGTTAAAATTGTAGCCATATTTCCTCATTTGAGTTTCACAAGCCCTATATGGTAATTTCGGCACGATATCATTTTGTAAGATGACACGCAATAAATTTGAATTATTCAGTGGATCATGTTGTAAAGAATTAAGTTCGACTGCAAAATGATGATCACCAACAGCGGGACCTGCAAAAGTTACAGCATCTTTAAGGCTACAGGTATTCTTCAAATCGCCTAAACGTATTTTTAATAAACGTGCATAAAACAGTGTTGCCAAAGCACCACCTAGAGAATGGCCGGTTATCCATAACTTTACTTTTTCATTTTCTTTGAGGTGCTTTTCTTCTAAGTTCTTTGCCCTAATTAGTTCCTTTGCTTTACAACTTACTGCTTCAATAATTCTTTTACAAGGATAATCTATATTATCTAATTCACTTTTCGGAAATAAGTATTCATAAAATCCTCTGTGAACTTGTCCAAAAAGAAAGCTTCTTGCATCTACGCTCTGAAATGTGAGATTTCTCAACCATTCACCAAAATTTGTCGGAGTAGTTCCTTTAAAAGATACCACTATGAAATTATTTTCCTTTGACCAAAACATTCCACAAAATGTAGCACCATCATCAGTATTTAATTCAGAGATAGAGGTGAATTTGAGATCAAATCCTTGATTATTATCTTTCAAAATTTCAATTTGTTTATCGAAGAATTTATCGTTTTCAACCATTATTTTAAAAACCTTTGATTCTATATTTTTAAAAGTTTGAATCCTTTGTAGCTCATTATGTATATCATTAAGCAAGTTATTTTCGTCATCCTCCTTTTTATGTTTCTCCGCTATCTTTTTTAGCACTTCCAATATCTTTTTTAACTCCTTATATATATTATTAGGAAAATTATCATCCATTAGTTCATTTCGTTCATTTTGATCATTATGATTATCTACAATTTTACGTATTTCTTGTAACTTCAAATGTATATTATTAAGCGAGTCATCACCGTCATCACCGTTATTTTTATCACCCTCCTCCATTATATCTTTTATATTCTCCTCCACTATTTCAGTTTTATATTCCTCCCCTATGTCTTTTTTATGCTCCTCCATTAATTTATCATGTATTTTTTGTAGTTTCTCATATGTATTTATCTCTTGTAGCTTCCTATAAATCCCATTAAACGAATTATTATTCTTTTTTTTATAATTTCTTTTTAGTTCAAATATACAATCATGCATCTTTGAAATGTGTTTCGTTTCACGTTTATAAACTAAAGAAGATAGAAAAAGAAGAGCCTTGAGCCTATTTATTCGTTGTATTCTTTTACTATTATTTTCTGTTCCTAAACATTCTAATCCATCAATTAAATCTTCTTCAAAAATTGGTTTATCTTCTGATTTATTAAATTCTAAAAGTTTAACAAATTTGAAAGTAGATGCTTTAAGTTTATCTATTCTTTGCCATTTTTCTTTTTCAGTTGTCCATCTTTTAATAATTATTTCTTCCGCTATAAACCATTCTAAACATTTTAAACATTTTAAACGTTTAATGGCTGCCCAAATCATGAAAATTATCCCAGCTAAAAATAATGAAACAGCGGATGTTGTGAAAAAAATGATTACGATCACAAAATTGAGAGGATGCCTAACGATTACGGTCCAATCCAAGTATAAAGAGATATTTAAGTATTCAATAATACGAAAAATATAAATAAAATATTCTATTCTTCCACGGATTAGTTTTGGAATTCTTGACTGTTTACTTCGGAACAAATCTCTAACTTTGACATCCTGTAATTTTTGATTCGGATCTTCGTAATCCTGTGTTTCGATAACTTTGACATCGTTTGTTTGTTGGATCAGGTCGTCTTCCTGTATTTTGATATTTTCTTAAAAATAGAAAACAATAATAATATTATTACTAATTCAAATGTTATTTGTTGCATAAATTTGCCAAAAATTTTGTTTACGATCAAAAAATAACAAAATTTGACATATGAGTATAATATCATTTGATTTTTTTTTTCGATACAGTATTCAAATATTTAATAGATTCGCGTTGAAAAAAGAAAATAATTATGTACCTTCATTCATTTCTTGTGAGATTTATTGGTTGGTATACAACAACTTTGAATTAAAATTCTTTTACTTTTTACATGTTTAAATACTGTATGCTCTATAGTAAATAAAGTTTGATGTGTAACATTTGATAGATTATCTAAGTGTAAACGTTCTATTATTCTAATTAACAAAAGAACAATTATCTGTACATGCATGCAGCTGACAACCAGTTTTTTTTTTTTTTAACTTTTGATAAAATGATAGTTCTAAAAATATGCATACAGTAAAGTAGGTAAAATTCAGGCGCATTTGCATACATTAGCCAAAATTGTAAGCTATAATAAGCAATGATAAATGGTTATAGCGCTGTAACGCAGATTCAAACTTTGATACAATTAACGATTGACATTAAACTTAATTTGTCTAAAATTGATTTGCAAGGTGCTGTAATCACTTATTATCTAAGAAGTCACATCACGTAAAGTGACAATTTAACATGTTATTAGTTGCGATTATATATTATTAGAAAATCGTCGCATTGTATGATGTGGCTTTTACATAATAAGTAATTACCTTGACTATCTCTAGTCAAGTGTTTTTATCGAAATATATACACCTTTTTTATTATAAGTAGTGCTTATTTTTTGAAACAAATTATTCATTTTCGAATTTTGGTCCAAATCAATTTTTTTTTTTTCGCGATTTTTTTTCCAAGTTGACAGTAGACCGAAAGACGCATTAACATCAACATTCACATGGGCAATCCTGATGGTAGGCCGGTACATGCAACTCCCAGATGATAATGCCGCAAATGGGATTAAAGATAAGTAATTAATATGAATTACTGGTTTAGGATATTATTACCTAACCATTTAATATAACCATAATTGTTAGATACTTTAGAAATTTCTGGTAAAAAAAATGAATGATTTAGTTATTAGTGTTATAGTACTGAAACTGGTATTGATGATTATATTAGCAATAGCGATGATATTGGTAATTATTTTACCGATGAAGAATGAAATATTTTGTTTATCAATATTAAATTATAAATAAAGTTTTATATTATTAATTAATAGTTATTATATTAAATATAAAATGGTTAATTATATATAGTTATTGGGCGCGTAGCGACCAATAACTGTAGTTATTGGTAGCTTACGTGACCAGTAACGGGATTATCCTTCAGGCCATGACGATCTGCATGAACCTTTTTTTTTTTTTTTTTGTACTATAAATATAACTTTGTATTTTTTTAAAACTCTTTCCGATTTTAGCTTATTCAATTCAAAATGCCTAAATATAATGTAAATAAAATTCATATTTTCTTTTTTTTATTAATTAATTTAAAATTTAAAAAATATTACTAAAAAAGATACATATAACCCACAAATTTTTCTCAAGAAAGTTATTTACCGTCAACTGAAGAATTAGACCAAATTACAAAGTCACGGGTTCCAGAAAATACTTCAGAAATGGGTTAACATACTTAAAAGGAAGTTGGATACAATTACGATGTTGAAACTATAACTGACAAGTCACAACTTGAACGAGAGATGCAAGAATTTATTGTTGGTGTACGGCAATTTAAAACCTGCAAAGAATATTCACCTCTAAAAAATGCACTAATCCTATTAAGTCAATGGATCTACGATGCACAAGTTGGCCCCATTTTACTTATTTGCGCGGGTAACACAAACCAAAAAAAGGAAATCCGATTTTGTAAATAAATTAAGTGCGTGAGATAAAAATTTAGGTTTAG
>QKWP01002639.1:11787-56342 GCA_003550325.1 Gigaspora rosea | reverse complement strand
CACTGGGCCAAATTCATAATAATATTGTTCTTGCCACTCGACATATGCGCAGAATCATTTTTGTGATATGTATGCTAAGTATTCGGATTTGTATTATCAATGGGAAAATATGCATTATCAGGTCATGCGCATCGGCGCCTATCTTTAATTCAAGAAACAGGATAATAAAGCCAATTGTAATTCCATCTAATATGTATCTGACTTTTAAATTTTTTTATAATTAAATAAAGTAAGAATCGAATTCCGTATCGGTAAATTAAGGACCAGTCCGGACCCGGTCCTTAATTTTAGACCGAAAGATTACTTAACCGGTTCAAAAGACCGGTCCGGACCACGGTCCCTGTAGGACCATAACATCCCTATTTATGGGGGGTATACCGTATTGATAGGGGTACGTAAGTTGAGGTTGCTAGTTGATCGAACTTCTATTTTCATATATACTACCAAAAGAAAATGCGACATCGGGTTTTCTTGATTATCTACCGGATTCAGCCTGATTAGTAATATTATTTGTTGAAAGCCCGATATCATTCTGATGCATGCATTAGTCAGATTCTTGCATATTTAAGCATTTTGTCTAAAAAAAATTTTTTTTTAACCTGTTTTCTTTGAATTTTACCGTAATATGCCGTATGTCTGTTTGAAAGTGCACCTTATTGCTTTGAGCAGGACAACGGCTCTAGGGTAGCTCTAGGGCTACCCTAACGGCTCAGCAATTTGGTTGGCTTTTTTTTCCTCTAAATTCTTAAACCCCTTTAAAATTCTTTCTCATGGCATTAAAATATTTATGGGTGAAATGCCCTAATTAATGGAAAATATTCTTAATAATTTAAATAATGAATTTTATTCCTTTAAATTTATTGTTGCTTCTGTACAAATTGTGCAATGTTCTTCTTAAATAAAAACCTAAATCATGAATTCTCCAAAACGCGTTAAAAAAAATGTCTTCACGAAAAAAAAATATTACAAAAAAATCTCGTACTGTTAGTAAAAAAACTCGGCGTAGCTGGAGTGTTCGCGAAAAACTTATGGTGATTTATTATTCCGAACATACTCAAAATAATAGAGCGACTGCAAAGCATTTTGATATTGAGCCTAAACAAGTTCGTGACTGGCAAAGCAAGAAACAAGAACTTCTAAATTCCACGCCTTACCTTTTAACCCTTAATAGTGGCCGACCAGCCCAGTACCCACTTTTAGAAGAAAGGCTGGTTGAGTGGATTGAAACTCTTCAGAATAAGCAGATGGCTGTTATGCGAAAAATGGTGGTTACAAAGGCCAAACAATTGGTTCGAATTAATGAAATAAAGGAAGCATATCCTAATATTGGTGATTTTAGGTTTTCTAATGGTTGGTTAAATGGTTTTTTATTTCGTAATGAGTTATCAAATCGCCGACGCACAACAGTTTCGCAGCATCTCTCTGAAGACCTTATTGATCTACAAAATGAGTTTTTGAGTTTAGTTTTGTTCAAACGTCGCCAATACAATTATGATATCTGTTATATTGGAAACATGGACGAAACGCCTTTGTCATTTGACCTGCCATACCCAGTAACTCTTGATAAACGTGGGGCCAAAACAATAGGCATCCGAATGACTGGGCATGAGAGGACCTCGTTTACTGTAATTTTGGGATGTCTTGCAGATGGAAGAAAGCTTCCACCAGTATGCATTTTTAAATTAAAGAACATTCCCCGTGAAAATTTTCCAGAAGGTGTCATTATTCGTGTGAACGCAAAAGGATGGTGCAATGAAGAGGAGATGATATATTGGATCAATAACGTGTGGTCTGAGCGTAGTGAATCGGGAAATCCCCAATCTCTTCTTATTTTGGATTCATTTAGAGGTCATACTGTAGATCCCGTTAAGCATGAATTTTGCAGAAATAATATCCATCTCGCTGTAATTCCAGGGGGACTAACCAGTAAATTGCAACCTCTTGATGTTGGAATAAACAAATGTTTTAAAGAAAAGGTACAGTGTATTAAAATTTTTTTTGTTATTCATAGAGTATTGTATATTAACAGAGTTTTAAATGGTAGGTGTGCTCTTGTTATAACCAGTGGATGATTAACAACCCTCATCAATTTACGCCTGCTGGACGTATCCGAAAACTGTCATATTCTACTTTAGCTCAATGGGTAGGAGAATCATGGGATGACATTAATCCTCGTATAATTAGAAAGGCGTTCAAGTGTTGCGGTATTTCAGTAGCAACGGATGGGTCTGAGGACGATTTGGTGTTTGATTATGAAGCTTTGGGGGAAGATTTGGAAAATGTGAATGAAGAGAATATTGAAGAATCGAATGCAAATGATATTAGCGGTGAGGAATATGAAGAAACTGAGGTTGATAACGATTGGGAATAATATCAAATTTCTTGATTTTTTTTTTTGAACAATACTGTTATGTAAAGTTCGTTTTATCAAGTGCAATATGTGTGCTTTATGAAGATTTTGTTCGAATATGTGGTAATCGACCAATAATGTAAAAAATTTGGTTGTTTTTAAAAATTGCTTATACCGGTAATATTGAAAATTTACATAACAAACCGACTTTTATGCTTTAATAAAAATTTTTCTTGCTTTTATAATGATTCTGATGCATGTCGTAAATTTAATGATTAATAAAAAATGCATTGATAATCACATGTGCGAACAGATCCCCCTACACTATGATCTTTCGTATTCAATGCATTGTTAAATCAGTAGTTTTTGTTTTATCGTGTTTATAATTTAATTAAAAACTGGTTTTTTACAATTTAGTATATGTTATATTACGATATGCTATAAGAAGATATATTAATACCCAGGTATAAGTCACGAACTGGCGCTTCAAACTGGCGAGGAGTACACTGCATAGAGGGGTACACATGTCCGGATTTTATGGTAATTTAGATTGAAGTTGTAATTTTTATTATGAATTACTAAAAAAATCTTGTTTTAAAAAACCTTTTATTATTTAATAACTACAGAATGTAAATCAATTTGCATTAAGAATATTATTAGTTATTATAAAAAATTTTATTACAAAACTTACTTATTATTATAAATTAGCTATTGTAGTTTATATAGTTTTACTATAAAAAATTTACTACAGAACTGATGATATATATATAATTATAGAATTAGCTATTGTGGTTTATATAAAAAATTAATGCAAAACTTGGTAATAATAAAAAAAAGATAAGTTAAAATTATTGTAATTTTTATCATAAATTACTTAAAAAATTTGGTTACAAACCTACCCAACAGATCATATGTTTTAAGATTAAGTTTGTATTAAAATTATTATAATTTCTATGAATTACTGTAAAATTTTTATACCAAACTTGTTTGCTATTCTAATAATTAGTTAGGATAAGTTAGTTTGTATTAGAATTATTATTATTATAAGCTACTAGTATAAACTTTACTATTTTGAACATATATTAATATTAAAGATACAAAAATGTATAAATGAATAAAAGTTGATTTTTTTTATAATTGATTATTTTGAAAATAAATAACATTTTACTATGTTAATTATAAATTAAAAAAATAAATGAAATTCTTTGGTTTTAATTTCAATTATTTAATTTATAATTTTGACAGAAATAAATAATATATCATTTTCAAATGAGATTTGTATTAACTTTATTCTATTTTTTGATAAATTTGAAATAATTTATTTATGGAAGTCTCTAAGTAATCCATTTCATTTTCCAATTTCAAAATTTTTGAGATACAAAATATTTTTTTATTATATTTATTTAGTTTTATTCTTATGAACAAATTAATTATAATTAGTTTTTTTTTTTTATGATTATAAAAAAGAAAATAAAAATCAGCTTTTTCATAAAATCATTATAATTCAATTTAAGCATCATAAATTTTTTTTAGTATCTGGTATATAGTGAATTTGTAATATTGATAAATATTTACATTCATTCAATTGCTAAAAAATCATGTACTAATAATATGAGTTTCAATTTTCTTAATTAATTAAAAAAATTTTACCTTTACCATAATGCTTTAATTTCCAGTAGAGTATTTTAAAAAAATTCTTGTGCAAAACTATTTTCGTTAAAATTTTTTTTTTGATATTTTTATAAAATCAGACTAATTATATTATTAGAATTTTTTAGTGCGGTTTAAATTTTGTAATATTTGCCTTTTTTAGTATCTGGTTTTGGTATTTTTAATACTTGATTTTTTTAGAATAGTATATTAATCAAAGGTTAATCAAATTTAATTTTATAAGAAAATAAGTTCGAGTGGGTAGTATTATATAACGGGTAAAATTTTTAATATATTTATATAAATCGCTAATCTGAATTTTGATGATTTCTAATGAATATCTTTTTTTATGAATATTGACATTCTCATAAAATCATCTAGTCAGATTAGTATTAGAATTTTTTAGCTCATTTCGAATTTTGTAATATCTGTCTTTTTTAGTATCTGATTTCGGTATTTTTTTAAGGCCGTGTCATTAATCACCTGATTATTTTTTATCAAAGGCCTACCCCTTCCCTCTTCTTTAATATATAAATAGTCAGGTTCCTTATATATAATTTTACTTTTTTTTACACCCTTCCCCTCTAAAAAAATCACCTGATTTTTGTCACTTCCCTTAGTACTTGATTTTTTAGTACGGTATTTTTTTTTAATATTTAAACAACATAAATTCGCATGGAGGGTGGGTGGGGAGATATTCTATATCCAATCTAAATCTATATTTAAATTCAAATTTAAAACTAAAACTAAATCTAAATCTATTTAGAAATAGAGTATTAAAAAAATGGAAAGAATTTTTTTTCTAATTTGTTTAAAAAGATCTAACAAAAAAGGTTAATCTTCAAACCAGAACCTTCACAAAGATTACTATATTCTTAATATTTTCTACTATTTGTATTACCGCTTTACATTTCCAAAGCATTTCCAATTGGGAAAAAAAGACCAAACAAAATATAATAAGTATAAATAGGTTTTTTTTAAATTTCTAAGCTGCTATTGTAAATACAGAGTATTTGTTCTTAAAATTTTTTTTCTTGAGATACAAATTCTGTTTGAATCTTTTTGCAAGTTTTTTGTAGAATTTGTATCAAATTCTGGATTTTTTAGTAATATATTATGATAACTATAGCAAAAGAATTCTCATATACAGAAATTCAATATATTTACTGTACAATAAACTGAAATAAAGTTATTTTTAGTAAATTTAAAAGCATATTCAATATTACACTATAAAATAAATTAAGTAATTCACTTTTCTACCATTGTACTATATAGAGATCTTAGCTGGGTCAGGAGACCCAATCTGGATCAGGTTGGGTCAGATCAAACCCGGGTCGAGTTAGACCTGGATTAGAAAAAACCTAGATCAGGTCAATCTGAGTCAGAAAAAACCCAGATCAGGCCAGACACAAGTCAAACCCAGGTTAATAATAGGTAGCACATTGGGGTATATGAGGATCCCAAATAATCTATGTGAGGTTATATTTGAAAAATAGCTAATAGAGACCTGTTTTTTAAAAAAGGTTATATTTAAAAAGTAGATATTGAAGAAAAAGGTTATATTTGAAAACAGCTAAATAGCAAAATAGGTATATTTAAAAGAATGCTAATAGGGTAATTTTTATAAATCTTATATTTGAAATGTACTAATAAAAAATCTGGAGCATAATAAATACAAAAATTGAAAAATGCAAAAATTGGATAAATATTACTCAAAACAGTATTTTATTATTATTTTTTTTTTAAGTTTTTTTTTTTATTTTGTAGTATATATTTTTATGATCTATAACATATTATAGATCAAATAAGCATAAAAATTTTTTTAAATTTTTTTTTTTAGAGAATATAAAATTGGGATTTTTTGTTTTTTTTTTAGAGAATATAAGTTTGTTTTTTTTTTTTTTAGAGAATATAAGTCTGTTTTTTTTTTTTTTTTTTTTTAAAATTATATTTCAAAAAAAAGTAAAGGTGGGTAAAAGTTTGATTTAATGTTTAAAATATAGCTTATATATACCAAAACAAAAGTGCTAACCAAAAAAAATTTTACTATGATGCTCAAATATAATCTTACATAAATTATTTGGGGTCCTGGTATGTGGTGCACTATATAAATCAAATTATATGTGATGTTATAAAAAAGTCTATATGACAGATTTTTAGGTGATTGTTAATTAATAAATTAATTTTATATAATAGTTTATATATAATAGTTTATATATAAAGTTTATATATAAGCTTGGTCATACTTTTTTAGATGTACCAGCTGTAATTTTTTTTTTACTCGAAATTTTAATATAAATCGATTCTTTCATATTATGATTATAAAGTTATAGAATCTTTTTTTTAAATATAGAAGATTTTTTTTTCCCACAAACTGATTTTAATCATATATTTTACTTTGAAATTATTGCTATGCATTTAATTAAATTCAAGAAATATGGTATATCTAGGTCAAATAAATAGTGATTTTATTTAAAAAACAAATGTCTTAAAAACATCAAAAATAGTTTGAAAAAAAGGCAATTGAAAGGAGATTTGTATTATTCAAAGGGTATTAGAATAAAGTGAAGAGGTATTGATATCAATCGAAAAGATATTTTTATTAATTAAAAAAGTATTGGTATTAATTAAAGAATCATCTAAAGGCCCACTTCAACTAAATTTGAGCAATTTGGCTTTAAATATTTTTAATAATTTATTAAATTAAATGTTATTTACATCAATATTTAATTCATGATTCACATACAAAATAGTGATCAATAATAGTGATTAGAGATAAGTTATATATATGTTTTTAACCACTTTTAGAATCCGAGTATATCCAATATAAAAATATACTACCATATAATAAAACATAATCTAGATCATGGTACAGAATACGTATTTAAAGTATTTTTGTGTTTTTTAACTATTTTTAAACTTTGAACATTTCTAACACTTATTATTCCTTGTATTTATAAGATAGAATATTATATTACTATTTAAACTATGACTGCATGTAATTAAAAGCATAACTTGGATTATAGCTTTGGATCTTTTTAAAAAAAAGCTATATTAAAAAAAAGTAACAGGTAATAGCATGTATACATACTTATATATCAGAAATAGTGTACTTATAAAATAGTTCTATTTTTTATCACATAGCTAGCGAAATTTACTACTTTGTACTAACATAAGTTTATAGAATAAGTAAATATATGCAGGTTTTTGATGACTAAAGAACTTATAGATTAGAAACTCAAAAACATGCTATGCTGTATATTAATAAGCTATTTTGCAAAATTTGCAAATTTACTAGCTAATTTTGTTTTTAATGACCACTTGCTCTGGTATGTATATATATTTACATGTATGAGAAGAATTAGAATATGGTAGTATACAACATAAGAATAAAAATATAATCGCTATACAACAATAGCTATCTTTGTTTCTCTTTTTATAATTTTGATATGTTGATACTAAGAACGATGGCTTTTTTTACTAAAAAAACTTCTTGAAGCTCTGAACAATAACAAAAGTTTGCCCATTATGTAAAAAAAAAAGTGTCAAAGTGAATATACTATTTTTTCGTTTAACTGTGCATTATTTTGAGTATATGCATATTAATTAGAGTACACAAGGACCCCGAATATCTCTCATATAGGTCATAACTAAATTTTGGCCAATTTTGATCTAATTTGCTAAAAACAACAAACCTATATTTACTTAAATAACTTCTGATCCAGTAATCAGAATTGAATAAATTTTTTTGTTAGGTGCGTTTTACTGTGAGCTTCATTTTAAAAAAAAAGTTCATTCAAATTGGACTACTAGATGCTAAAATAATTGCCAAAACTGTTTTTTTGCTTCTCAAATTTTGGGGGTTTTTGCTGAAACACATAATATATGGCCTTTGTACTATATGTTCGGGGTCCTAGTACACACATGGGTGTTATATTAGTGTTATATTGAGGCAATGATTAATTCAATAAGCCTGTTTTCTAAGTAATAACTACATGCATTATATATAAGTAGCTGTAAAGTACTTACTATATAAACACGAAATAATGTCCCTGCACATTATTTCGAGTAAGCCCATATGCAGTATTTCAAATAAGGGTTGATTTTTTGAATCGCATCCTCCTTAATCATATAAGATTTGAAAAAATGCTCTGAGCTAGGTAGATACTAGATAAACTTATTTTTAAGCTCTAATATAAAGAACATTTGTTAGAGCTCAAAAGTAGGTTTACTTAGTACCAAACATAGTTTTGGTGCACTTTTCGTTCATTTACTTTTTATATAAAGGCACATTGAAATGCACGTTGATTTGGGACACCTATAGGAATTCTGATTTTTAAAATAATACCTATAAGCATTATTTCGCATTTATGTATGCATAATACCATATATATGTAGTTATAACTTTTTTGAACAAGATTATATAAAAAATGAAAAATTCAAATAATATCCTACCTTAAATGCATTTTTTATTTTTAAGTACCTATATCAAAATATAAAGTTTCACTTGTTTTTTGGAGTGAGATTGTAAAAAATTTGTATTATGAACCATATACTAAATCTTGGTAGATTGTATGTCAAAATGATAATGATACAGCTTTTATATCCCTTTATCCTTTATATCTTGGGATGAAAACCATTATTACAATAAGGGACCGGAACTTTATAATTACCATAATTCAAAACAATTTGAATCAGAATTTTTATGTCAATCTGAAGATTTATAAAGCAAATTATGTAAAAGTTCACCTGAGCCAATCACTTTTGTATATCAACTAGCCTTTTCTACAAAAACTAAACTTGATGGTCTTTTGGTTATGGGATTTGACAATTTAGAAATATGTAATTTATTACTCTCAAATTTTTACTTTCGACCTTTTTCTTTTAAAATCTCAAATTTAAATTTGATTATTTTCGAAATTGGTATCTTAGATAATCTGGATTGAAACTATGCTAGCAAAAATATAAAAGCTTTTTTATATATAATTTTCAAAAAACTCGTTCATTATTTTTACAAGAGTTCACTAACAATAAAGCGATTGTCAAAATATATCAAATTCTCAGGAAGCATATATTTTTCATGATATAAACCTAAATATAGTTTGAAATAAAATTGGCATACTAGTACAGTTTACAAAAGGTGCACTTTTTGGACTAGAACATGAACATACAAAATCGGCAATTGAAAAAAAACAAACTCCTTATTGTATAGTTGAAGATTGGAAAAGTAAACCAAGTATGAATAAACTTTTTAATTATTACCTAAGAAAATTCATTTCAACATCTATACAATAGAAAAATTTTTTATTAGTTGGCAAACTTATAATAGTAATATTATTGAGCTAACAACAAAATTTAAAGAAATATATCCACCAAATTATATTGTTAAAGATCATAAGCTACAAACATGAAAAGCTTTACTATGACATAACAGTTGTTCAAATATAACACTTTTTAAAAAAGAGTTTTAAGTAATTCCTAACAAAATGGGTTACAGCTGATTTGAAAAATAGTAGGCACATGATAAATTTTGTTCAAATTTTGATAACTATTTTTTGGTAATAATAGTATAGTTTTTCGATAATATAAGTTTTGGCTAATATATTATTGCAGTATATTTTGTACCAGCTAAAAATTGTATTATTGAAAACTATACTTTTATTATCGAAATATAATTACTGAAATTTGCTCACAAAATTTATTACATGTTTTACTAATTTTCAAATCAGCTATAACTCATCAATCTTATATATAAATATTATCAAGAGAAAACCGTCATCAGGGTTTAAAGTACTATCAAACCTTCTAAAATCGACATATATGGTTAACAAAGTACCAGTTAGTAAACCTGATTTCAAAACAAAAGCGATAACAGATATTTGATTATCATTTCTATTTTAATCTTTAAGTTAAAATAGTAATATGAAAATCGATCTTTGTACATGCGTACCAGTTAGTAAATCTGATTTAAAACAACTTTAATTTATAATTGTGATGTAAATAAAAAATAAATAATTGAAAAATTAAAAATTAGATGTGAAAAAATTGTGAAAATAATGTCCTTTTTTATCGTTTAATTTAATGAACAATAAATAGTAATTGATATAAATAATTGAAAAATTAATAATTAAAGTGAAAATGATATGCGAGACTTACAATAAAGTTATTATTAATAATTAATAAATATATTAAAAAAACTGATATTTGATTTGCAAGAATATGATCTTTATTTGTTATTTGATTAATTACAAAAAATTAAATTAAATTAATAAATGAAATATAAGTTATATATAGAATTTGATTTGTAATGCTGACATGTGCATGAATCATGATTGTGGATGGAATTGTGATTGCAACCCGTAAAAACTGGGCAAAATTTAATCGCAACAGCAATAAATGTACCGTAAAATCTGGACATGTGTACCCCCCTATGCGGTGTACCCCTCGCCAGTTTAAAGCGCCAGTTCGTGACTTATATCTGGGTATTAATATATCTTCTTATAGCATATCGTAATATAACATATACTAAGTTGTAAAAAACCAGTTTTTAATTAAATTATAAAAACGATAAAACAAGAACTACTGATTTAACAATGCATTGAATACGAAAGATCATAGTGTAGGGGGATCTGTTCGCACATGTAATTATCAATGCATTTTTTATTAATCATTAAATTTACGACATGCATCAGAATCATTATAAAAGCAAAAAAAATTTTTATTAAAGCATAAAAGTCGGTTTGTTATGTAAATTTTCAACATTACCGGTATAAGCAATTTTTAAAAACAAACAAATTTTTACATTATTGGTCGATTACCACATATTCGGACAAAATTTTCATAAAGCACACATATTGCACTTGATAAAATGAACTTTACATAACAGTATTGTTCAAAAAAAAAATCAAGAAATTTGATATTATTCCCAATCGTTATCAACCTCAGTTTCTTCATACTCCTCACCGCTAATATCATTTGCATTCGATTCTTCAATATTCTCTTCATTCACATTTTCCAAATCTTCCCCCAAAGCTTCATAATCAAACACCAAATCGTCTTCAGACCCATCCGTTGCTACTGAAATACCGCAACACTTGAACGCCTTTCTAATTATACGAGGATTAATGTCATCCCATGATTCTCCTACCCATTGAGCTAAAGTAGAATATGACGGTTTTCGGATACGTCCAGCAGGCGTAAATTGATGAGGGTTGTTAATCATCCACTGGTTATAACAAGAGCGCACCTACCATTTAAAACTCTGTTAATATACAATACCCTATGAATAACAAAAAAAATTTTAATACACTGTACCTTTTCTTTAAAACATTTGTTTATTCCAACATCAAGAGGTTGCAATTTACTGGTTAGTCCCCCTGGAATTACAGCGAGATGGGTATTATTTCTGCGAAATTCATGCTTAACGGGATCTACAGTATGACCTCTAAACGAATCCAAAATAAGAAGAGATTGGGGATTTCCCGATTCACTACGCTCAGACCACACGTTATTGATCCAATATATCATCTCCTCTTCATTGCACCATCCTTTTGCGTTCACACGAATAATGACACCTTCTGGAAAATTTTCACGGGGAATGTTCTTTAATTTAAAAATGCATACTGGTGGAAGCTTTCTTCCATCTGCAAGACATCCCAAAATTACAGTAAACGAGGTCCTCTCATGCCCAGTCGTTCGGATGCCTATTGTTTTGGCCCCACGTTTATCAAGAGTTACTGGGTATGGCAGGTCAAATGACAAAGGCGTTTCGTCCATGTTTCCAATATAACAGATATCATAATTGTATTGGCGACGTTTGAACAAAACTAAACTCAAAAACTCATTTTGTAGATCAATAAGGTCTTCAGAGAGATGCTGCGAAACTGTTGTGCGTCGGCGATTTGATAACTCATTACGAAATAAAAACCATTTAACCAACCATTAGAAAACCTAAAATCACCAATATTAGGATATGCTTCCTTTATTTCATTAATTCGAACCAATTGTTTGGCCTTTGTAACAACCATTTTTCGTATAACAGCCATCTGCTTATTCCGAAGAGTTTCAATCCACTCAACCAGCCTTTCTTCTAAAAGTGGGTACTGGGCTGGTCGGCCACGATTAAGGGTTAAAAGGTAAGGCGCGGAATTTAGAAGTTCTTGTTTCTTGCTTTGCCAGTCACGAACTTGTTTAGGCTCAATATCAAAACACTTTGCAGTTGCTCTATTATTTTGAGTATGTTCGGAATAATAAATCACTATAAGTTTTTCGCGAACACTCCAGCTATGCCGAGTTTTTTTACTAACAGTACGAGATTTTTTTGTAATATTTCTTTTTCGTGAAGACATTTTTTTTAACGCGTTTTGGAGAATTCGTAATTTAGATTTTTATTTAAGGAGAACGTTGCACAATTTGTACAAAAGCAACGATAAATTTAAAGGAATAAAATTCATTATTTAAATTATTAAGAATATTTTCCATTAATTCGGGCATTTCACCCATAAATATTTTGATGCCATGAGAAAGAATTTTAAAGGGGTTTAAGAATTTAGAGGAAAAAAAGCCAACCAAATTGCTGAGCCGTTAGGGTACCCTAGAGCTACCATAGAGCCGTTGTCCTGCTCAAAGCAATAAGGTGCACTTTCAAACAGACATATGGCATATTACAGTAAAATTCAAAGAAAACGGGTTAAAAAAAATTTTTTTTAGACAAAATGCTTAAATATGCAAGAATCTGACTAATGCATACATCAGAATGACATCGGGCTTTCAACAAATAATATTACTAATCAGGCTGAATCCGGTAGATAATCAAGAAAACCCGATGTCGCATTTTCTTTTGGCAGTATATATGAAAATGGAAGTTTGATCAACTAGCAACCTCGACTTATGTACTCCTATCAATACGGTATACCCCCCATAAAGAGGTACCCCAGGTACTAAATTGAGCAATGAAAATACCCGGGGTACACATGTCCGGATTTTACGGTAAGGGGAGTAACAAAAATCAGGTGTTTTTTTAGGGGGGAGGAGGTAAAAAAAGTTAAAATTATATATAAGAACCTGACTATTTATATATTAAGGAAGAGGGAGGGGGGTAGGCCTCTAATAAAAAATAATCAGGTGATTAATGACACTGCCCTAACAACTTTAATTATGTATTATATACAAGTAAGTTTGTAACAAAATCTTTTATAGTAATAAATAATACTTTCAATACAACTAACTCACTTTCATTGTTACTAGAATAACATACAAATTTTTAACTAAATTTTTACAATACCCATAATAGATATCACAATATTCTATCTCAATACAAACCATCTTCACCTTATCTACTTTATATCATTAGAATATCAAATATAATTTGTAAAAAAAATTTTTTCAAAAATATTTTTTAGCACTTTTGGCTTATTAGCATTCCTTTACCACATAATAAGTCATATCTATTCTTTTTAATTGAAGTATCTAAAATAATTTATTTATTTCTTTTTATCTTTTTATTTGTGCTAATTTAACTCTTGCCAATATATTTAATTCAATAAATTAAGGTTATTTGAATTGATTTAATAAATACCATTAATTTGAACCAAAATTCAAAATAACACTCTTATATTTTATTTAGTAGTATAAGTGTTAGTTTTTGGAAAATTATTTCAAAATATAGATTTTAAATTTTGGCCTTTACCAAAGATACCAATAGCATTTTATTTATACTTATAGTAAATAAAATTATTTATAATACAACTTAAATNGCATTTTATTTATACTTATAGTAAATAAAATTATTTATAATACAACTTAAATATTTTTAAATCTGAAATTATTTTATTTAATTAGCTATTACTTTCGTACTTTTTATAATTTCTATAATATAAAGCATAAAAGTTTTTTAATACAAATTATTATATATTAGAAAACCTATGTGCAATAAAGAACTCCAAACCTTAGATCAAATTATGAGCAATCACCTCAAGTAATCTATCAACACACATCATTATATATATTTTTAATTTACACTTTATTCTATACAAATTAACATATACCAATAACTTTTACAACACATGATTATTACTAAATACAACATAAAATCAAAAAACATTACTATTAAATATACATATAACTATTAATATCTTACAAATATAAAACGTAGTGCTGGAAAAGAACACTGGCTAGTTCAATTAATAAAAACATCATGTTTTTACCAAGATATTTTATATAGAAAATGGGTATTTTGGTTAGTGCAATATGGAGACTTGATTTTATAGTTGACTAAATTCTTTGGTAATTAAATCTCAAATTTAGATTAGCTTATAGACTTCTTTCAATCAAGTTTGGCTATGGTACTAAATAATATTTGGCATTTTTGTAAGTTTAGTTGAATAAACCAAAGAAGAAAAAATGCATTTTTTTAAGTATACTAATATTGCAATTATTAGAGACCCAAAATATTTTGATCTGAATTTGCATGTCTTACTGAATAAAGTCTTTAGTTTAAGTAGTAAGTAAAAAATTTACTTAAGCCACTCTATTATTATTGATTATATTCTGTCAAATTTGAAGATTAAACTTGTTTTTTCTTAAATATTAGTATTAGTTCAATATAAGATTTTGTGTGTTTGATATAATTAATCGCTACTATATATGCATACTCTTTAGAAGCAATTTTCTTCTTAAATGTTTTTTTTGTATAAATTTATATATAAAATTAAATGAGTCAACTTATTTGATTTATAACTGCATTTGACACTCCTGTAAAGAACATATCCTGTAACTATATATGAGGACAAAAGCATTTCGGGTTCTAAAACCTGAAATTAAAATTTGAAGACGAAATTGTTTTTGAACTATTTTACTTGAAAGACGAAATTATTTGATACTTTTCTTGAATAGACGAAATTATAAGGAACATATCTATATAAATTTTATTTGCTCTTTCTTATAAAAAATTTTAATTTTCTCTAATAAAGACGAAATAGCCTTTTTCAAAAATCAATTTCGGTGGTATCACTTCCTGTAACTGATATATATCATATATTATATTCAAAGGTCCTATCGATACCTAGTAATATTGCTATCATTACACTCACAACTCCATATAATATTTGATAATCTTTGCAATATCTTGCTCACATGAAATTCAATACTTTGACATGTTATTTTATTTTGGTTATTTTGCTTTAAACAATAAAAATTTAATATAATAACTTTATATTAAATACAATTATTGTCAAAATCATTTCTAATTAAAGTTAATAAAAATATTCGATTCCAAACATTTATATAAAAAAATGTTTTCAAATTATAATTTCGCAAAATTTTAGACTTAATTATAAAAAATTTTTTTTCTATTTTTTATTTTTTTATTGCTGTATTGTAAACAATATAAATAATCCATGTAACATTGATTTTTCAATAGAAATAAACAACTAATAAAATTTAGTGCTTGGACCCGGATATCCGGTTAACCGTTTTACTCTACCCGTTTTATGAAAGCCGGATACGGATAACCGTCAGGTTTTATTTTGCGGATAACCGGATAAGCCTACGAATAACCGGATAACTCTACGGATAACCAATTGATCCTATAGATATCTGAATAATTCTACGGATATCCGGATAACTAGATAAACTGGGCAACCTAAGATATTACAATATATATGTATCACTAAATAAATTTAAATTTAATTCTTTTCTTACATTTTGTTAGGCAAAAATTTATGTCGGATCATGATAATGAAGATTTTCCCTAGTATTGTCAAGTTAAAAAACGTAAAATGTTCATAATAGATCCATATATGTGTTGTTGAAAAACCTTTGTGCGTCAAATTTTGATAATTATTTTCGGTCTGTATAGTTTTTCGTTCCTATGTTTTGTACTGACCGAAAATTATATTATCGAAAACTATACTTTTTTTTCTGAAAAATAATTATCCAAAATTCTTCACGTGCCTACTAATTTTCAAATCAGCTGTAATTACCGTAAAAGATCATATGCAAGACCCGGGTCTCTTATATTCCACCAAAAAAATTAATTAGTAAAAAAAAGAAATTAATTAGTAAACAATGAGGGGTCTGAGATATGGGGATCTTGTATATGATCTTTTACGACAACAATCTAATAATTACAAAAATAACTAAGTAATGCAGTGGCACGAATACTTGCGGATACCGCAGATACTGCGGATACCCGCAGGTACTGCAGATACCCGTGGATACTGCGGATACCCGCGGTTATCCATTAGGTTATCCGTTTAAAATTGACGGATGATGGTCATCATTTGTGAGATGTTTATAACACCTGGATATACGGTTAACCGTGCGGATATCCGGATAAGGGGTTCGCGGGTCCAAGCACTAATAAAATTAAATTTTCCTTATGCTCCCCTAAGGCATGCCCAAAAGACCTTTGTGTCTTGAATCCTAGTTGAAATCAAATATTCTTGTATAAAAAAACATATAAATAAAAAAAAATAGTGGGTTAATTTAGAGAAGTATAGTCAAATGCAGTGTTGTTGTGTCTACTATGTTCAAGACTTTTTTTTACTCATGTTCACGTCCAAATGTTTACAGTGTTCACAACTGTCCAAAAAATATTTTGATTTTAAAATTTAATAAATTAATTTATAAAAGACATAATTATATATTTTTTATAGTTCTGGATATTTTTCTGAAAAAAATAGATTATTTTAATAAAATTTTAAGTAATTTGGATTTATTTTTTTGTCTACAATTGTACACAATTGTCTACAAATTGTTCAGAGCTGTCTTGTGACAACACTGGTCGAATGTATAAGTTGAATAATGTATATCAGTAAGGCTATATAAACTTAATTTTTTGGTTCTCATAACCCAGCCAGATTATATTTTTTTGAAAATTTTTTTGAAAAAAATTTTTTATATATTTTAATAGCCGGGTAGGATTTCAAAAAAATTTTTTTAAAAATTTTATAAAATTTAAAATTTTTATATATAAATTTTAAGAATTAAATTTTTTGGTGCACCTGCACCATAGTGCACCCTCAGATCACTCGATGTGATTAATGTATAATGGAATGTACATAAGTATTGCATTTTAATACAAAAATTAAATTATTACTACATTTCAGATACTCGCATGAATATTATTTATTTAAGTAATATGGTTTTAACAATTCTATTGAATATATAATATATATTTATACAACACTATAATTGTATTTAAACTATTCTATCAACTATACATAAATATACTTATATGCCACTTTGTTATACTTACTAGTAGTACAGCTTGTGTTGCTTCGCTTATGCTTAGCGACACAGACATAGCTTGTTTCGCTCATCCTGTAGTTGCTTTACTTCAGCTATTACTTTTACTTTGCTTCCTTTTCTAAATATTTGATACAATTTCAACTAATTTACTTTAAATTACCTAACTCTAATCTAACAACTCAACAAAATTTTATAATGAAAATATACCAGTTATGAAGTTACAATGAAAGTAATTCACTATTTCGATTACGTCCACACCAACAACAAAGGTATTGTATAATAGCACTAGAAAAAAAAGAAAATATTAGTAAAAGCAAAAAAAAATAAAAACAAACCCAAACAAAGAAAAGAGAAATAATACGAAACAAATTTTATACTTTCCTGCAATTTACAAAACTGAAATAAACAAAAATCGTAACGATCACAATAGGACCTTGAAGAACTCAGATACAACTCAAATCTGAGTTTGTATAATTTTAGTAGTATTTTAGCCAAATAGATGCATAAAATAGAGCAAAATTTGAAAATTTACTACTGTATATAAAAATGAATGCTTGATGAATTTCTATACAAAATTTCTTTTTTAGAATCATATGAGTTGTATCAGATTCTTCAGAGTTCTACCACTATTCTACCACAATCGCCTTTTTACACCTACTACAAAAACCAACTACTTATTACCAATGCAGTGAATAAAACATCCAACATATTATAATATAGTAACTTTTAGGCAAGTAACTATATTATTTGACTTAACATGTAAGAGGGTAAGGAATGTGAAGATAAAGAGAAATATAAACAAGAAAAAATAAAAAGACAATATAAAAATAAAGATTTATAGTTCAAGAATAATATTAATTTATTAGGTATAATATTTTTAAGTACAAATATTTTTAAGAAAAGAAAAGTAGAGAACAGAACCTTTTTAGAAAAGAAGAGAAGTAGAGAACCAAACCTACTCTGCCTTGGGAAAAAAGCCAGGGTTTATATATCTGTAAAAACTTGGGATTTTCATAATAGCGAACTAAAATAGTGAATTGTGATAGTGGTCTAAAATAGTAAACTAAGATAGTAGACTATGATAGTGGACTAAGTAAGTAAACTAAGATAGTGGACTAAGATAGTGGACTAAGATAGTGAACTAAGATAGTGGACTAAGATAGTGGACTATAATAACAGACTATAATAAGTTATTATATGAATTGTAGCAAAAATATCTCCTTTTTAAGAACAAAGAAAAGTTTTTCTACTAAAGTTAATACTACAGATTTGATTAGTTCAATAAAATTTATACTATTCTTAATATTTATACTAATATAACACTATTCCCTCCTTCAAAAATTTTGCTTCTAAACAGAAATCGGACGGGAACGGACTGGAAGCGAACTGACTGAGAAGCGGACTGACCGGAAGCAGACTTACGACAAAAGGGCCTATGGCAGAGCTCTACCAATCAAACCGCCAGAAGTCGCTCTGGAGGAAAAGGACATGCATTACAGAAGCATGTACTAAGAAGAGGGAGACCTTGGGTCCGCCAAGGCAGACCACTCCTTTCGGGTTCTTAGCATTGGAAGTAGGAATGTAACCGGGGAAAAGAAAGCGAGATAGGGGTAAAGGAAGCAACCAGAAAGAAACCAGAAGAGGAACAGGAGAAGTACTGAGGTTGGTGAACTTTGCAAGGGCATGTATTGTGCTATAGATACTAGTAAGAAGGTAGTGGCTTAAGAAACGGGCTAGGTTGTAGTAGCATTAAAAGATAGCTTAAGATACGAACCTGGCGGCGGCAGGACCCCGGACAATTATATATAATGTGGTAGGCAATAACATTAGAAGATTTGAAAAAATCTACCTTAAAAATTTTTAGATTTTATACCCACTTTTATACATACTACATATAAAAATTTTAAAATTTATAAAGTAATAATTTATTATTATTATATTATTATATTTCAATTGTTTTATTTTTATTTCAAAAGAAGCAACAATATATTTTAGTTCACAATAATAATGAGGTTTTAAATTCTTTGAAAACTAATTTATTACAATATTAATTATATTATATAGTTAATGAATTTGAAGCAACCAATAATTGTTTTTTAAAGAATCATAGGGTGATTGTTTTTATATAACAATTAAAAAATATCTGGCTTTGAATTTGATGTACTAATTTGGACTACAAAGGGGCTCAGATTGTGAGTGTATTAAATTCAAAGCCAGATAGATGTTTTGATACAAAATATCCAGTAATGTATTTATTTTTTTTCTTTATAACAAATGAATTACTTAGAATAATCAAGTCTATTTGGCATATAAATAGTACTTATAAAACCTATATTTATTTAAAATCTATATTTATCATTAAAAAAATTGAATAATATAAATAAGGCCATACAAAATAAATTTTTTGGTTTACATAACCCGGCCAGGTCCAAAAATTGAAAACTATAAATTTTTTTTTTTTAATTAGACAATAGAAATGAAGTCAACGGGTCTAGACCTATACAGTATTGTATATCGATTTGCATGTGATAAATTTGGAAGAATCCGGTTTAATGTGTCAAAGATGAATTTTTTTCATTTCTGGGGGTGGGACTGGATCACAAATGAAATGTTTTACGTAACAATTCCATTAGGCATAGAATATGCAACAATTTATTAATTGGATATATAAAAAAATTTTTTTTTAAAAAAAAAAATCTGGGTGGCCGGGTCAAAAATTTTATTTTATGTTATGTAACCCAAGAAATTTATTTTGTATGGCCTAATATATTCTATTACAGAAAATTTTAATTTTATGATTTAATTATACATATAACATTCTAGTTTTTAGTGAGACTGCATTATGCAGCTACTCTAATTTATATTATATTTAATGTTTGATTCAATTTTTATAATAACTTAAATGTTATATATATTAAAGTTAGCTTGTTTATATAGTATAAAAAACAATCAACTAATACAATATATAACAAATTTAAATAATATAATAGTAATATTTAGTGCAATTAAAATTAGTATTTCTAAAAAAATATTCTATTTAGTTTATATATTCATTGCATTAATACATATATTCTGCTTATTCTCAATAAAAATTATTTGATAAAATTTAATATCAGGTACTACTAGAAATGTTCAATTAATAATTTATATATACACAATGCATTTTATAATAGTATAATAATTTACCTCAATTATATTATACTACCTTAAAAATTGTAAAAAATTTACCTATAAAAATCCTACCACAATTTTTTTATTTTTTTATTTACATTATTTTATTCCTCCACAATTTTTTAAAAAACTCATTTTTTACATACCACTTTTTAAATTTTTTATTAAAAATTTACCTCATTTCATACATACCAGATCAAATATAATTGTCCAGGGTCCTGCGGCGGCAGCACTACAGGTACTATTAGTGGACAAGTAAGGTGCAAAAACTAGGTTAAATATATGAGTGGGACATATAGGATACTCTGGTAGGTTTAGGTCATAGATAAAATAGTCTAAGTTTCGGTACTTGGTAGTTGTAGTAATCCAATGCAATATTCATAGATGTTGTAATAATAACTACGCTTAATAAAGATCTGAGGCATGACCTCACCTTAACAATAAAAAAAAAAAATTTTGCTCTGCAAAATTTAAAAAAATAATAATAGTTTTAAAGAATAATAATAAAAATTAAATAACAAGTAAAATAATAAGTTAATAGATATATATAAAAAAATAATTTTCGATAAAAAGAAAAAAAAATCGATAACATAAATATTTTTGATCAAAGTTAAGTCGAAAGTGCAAATTAATTTGGCGAAAAGTATAAAGCGAAATTTTAAAAGTACAATTGAAAAAAAATTATTTGCAAAAAAAAAAAATATCGATAAAAAAAATATAATTAAAAGAAACTAAAAAATAAATAAAATAAAATCTTTAAATTAATTAGACAAAAAGTGAACAAAAATTTAAAAGGTATACTCAATGAAGTAGCTACTAAAATTTATTTGCAAATAGCAAATAAAATAATCGTTCAAAAAGAAAAAAAAATTAAAAGAAAATAATTGTAAAAATATTAATACTTGATCAAAGTACTAATAAAATCGAATAATAAAAAAAATTCAAATAGAAGTGGTTAACCAAAATACAACAATGAATTAAGAAAAATAAAATAAATAATCCATATATCAATAATAATTACAAAGCTTTATCAAGCCTCAATTCACCAAGAATTGGAAAAAAAATAATAAAAATAAAAATTCAAGATTTTCACCTTAATTCAAAATTTGGATTCAAAAAAAAAATAATATAATAATCAATAATTCTAAGTATTATAGCCTCAATTCTTAAAGAATTGGATAAATAAAAAAATTTAAAAAAAATTCCTCCTTAAAAAAAAAAATAATATAAATCTCTAAATATTTAAAATATAATATAAAATAATATTAAAAAAAAAATATTCTTTTATATCCAATATTATTCAAGTATAAATGGCAAAATTGTAAATAGGGCTCATGTTCACTAAATATAAAAGAAAAAAAATAAAATTGATAAAAAAAATTAAAGAAAAAAAATAAAATATCCATTGATTCAAGCCATTAAATCCAAAAATAAATGTCCATAATCAAATTTTAATTCAAAAGAACATAATAAAAATATAAATTATATAATTGTTAAAAATGAATTTTCACAATTATAAATAAATGAATTTCATAATTATTTTGTTTAAGAATTGAATATAGAGTTGTAAGGATTTGATAAAGTATATTTTGTTTTAAAAGTCTCTTTTGTTTTCATTGTTTCCAAAAATAATAAGCTTTGGGATTAAAGAAAAAGTATTTCAATTTTTTTTTTTTAAAAAATAATTTATAGTTAAAAAGGATTTAATAAAATTTATAAATAAAAATAAAAATAAAAAAATTAAGAAAATAGCAAGAATGCTTGCAAGAAACAATTTAAGATATATAGAATTTAAATAAAGTAGTATATGGTATATAATAAATAAAAGGCCTTGCAATTGGATAAAAGTTGGTTTTGTGTAATGTTACTCCAAAATTAAAGATTTATATAGTTCTAACTAGTACAAGTATTTTGAGCTTTGTGTAACCAAAAATGACTTTTGTATAACTCAAAAGAAGCTTTGTATTACAATAAGAGAAAGAGTAAAGAAAGTTTTTCAAAAAGAACAAAATTTGTTAACCAAATACAAAAAGAAAAAAAGCAAGAAAAGAAAAGAAAAAGAAAAGGAAAGAAAATGAAGAAAAAAAAAACTAAAAAAAAAATAAATTTTAAATAAAAGGTTGGAAATCACAGACACAAAAAGTTGTAAGTTCTGTCATCGTCACCAAAACTGTAATATACAGTAGCAAGTAACTATATCACTTGACTTAACATATGAGAGGGTAAGAAATGTGAAAATAAAGAAAAATATAAACAAGAAAAAATAAAAAGACAATATAAAAATAAAGATTTATAGTTCAAGAATAATGTTAATTTATTAGGTTTAATATTTTTAAGTACAAATATTTTTAAGAAGAGAAAAGTAGCCTTTTTAGAAAAGAAGAAAAGTAGAGAACCGAACCTACTCTGCCTTGAGAGAAAAAACAGGGTTTATATATCTGTAAAAACTTGGGATTTTCACAATAGTGAACTAAGATAGTGAACTATAATAGTGGTCTAAGATAGTAAACGGACTATGATAGTGAACTAAGATAGTAGACTAAGATAGTGAACTAAGATAGTGGACTAAGATAGTGAACTAAGATAGTGGACTAAGATAGTGGACTATAATAACGGACTATAATAAGTTATCATATGAATTGTAGCAAAAATATCTCCTTTTTAAGAACAGAGAAAAGTTTTTCTACTAAAGTTAATACTACAGATTTGATTGGTTCAATAAAATTTATACTATTCTTAATATTTATACTAATATAACACTATTTCAATTTTTTTTTTTTAAAAATAATTTATAGTTAAAAAGGATTTAATAAAATTTATACTATTCTTAATATTTATACTAATATAACAATATTGTACAAACGACAACACTAATAACAAAGTATTTCCACCACACAAAATAATGATACTACCAATGACAAAAAAATGACCTAAAAAAAGAAAATAACAGTTAACACATAGAATGACCTGCACAATGCAAGAAAAAAACAAAAACAAGACACAAAAAAAACATACGCCCTAAGATATCCCAAAGACTCTAAACATGTTACAAGTCAAAAAACCATATAATATGACATTCACACCAGTAGCGAAACAACAACTGCACCCAAAACAACAAAATCTTATTCAACTATGGCGAAAACAGCACCAACAATGCGACTCACTAGTAATTATGACAACAGCGACACTACGTCAATCTGAAATTGGTATTAAAAAAAAATTAGTACCTATATAATACAGTATAATGCATTAATCAAAAAGACAAAGTAAAAAAAAAATCAACTGATTTAATTAGTTGATGATCACTAATTATACCCTGTGATCAGGGGTGCACCACGGTACATGGTGCACCAAATTATAATATGACAGGGTGAAACCCGCGCAGCTAGCTAGTAAAACCCGCTATGCAGATCACATGAGAGTGAAATCCGTGTTAACCTATAAAACACACTATGCTAATGTGGATTTTACCCAAACTCTATAATCAAAGCAGGTTTTACTAGCTAGCTGCGCAGGTTTTACTCTGACATATTATAATAATTCCCAATTTTTAAATAAAGTCCAGATGGACAGGTTATTACTTTATTTAATACTATAATGCCAGGTTATTATTTTTTAAAATTAAAATTTAAATAGGATAAGTTTAATGCTCACCAGTGGTGAATTTCACCAATCCAATTAGAATTAAAGATCAGGCGTAACATGCAAAAAAATTTCGTGTAACAAAAATAAAAATATTAAAGAGATTTAATTTTTATTTGTTTTGCTACATATAATTATGTAATAGATAATCACAGTGAATTTCACCACTGGTGAATGCTAAATTAATTCATTTAAATATTAAGTTATAATTTAAAAAATTTTAAAAATTTTTAAATAAAGTCCGGGCTGTTGGGTCTTTTTTTTTTATGTTATGAGAACCAAAAAATTAATTTTATAAGGCCTAATATCCAAAAAAAAACAAACTTTAATAAATTAATATATAAATAAATGAAAATTACTACTTATTGCCAGTGGTGATCATCACCAGTGATTAACAAAAATTAATAAAAAGTTTTTTGCCAAAATAAAAATTAAAAATTGATTAACTTTAGGGTTAGGGTAAGAACTGGGATGGGGCAGGGGGTATAGTTTATACCAAAATTTTACGAGAAATTTTTTTTGTTGAGCCTCAAAGGTGATTTCATAGACAAAATTTAAAGATACAAAATATACATTGGTGATGATCACCACTGGCGATAAATAGCAAACTTCTAAATAAATATAACTGTTATGAATATAACATTTTTTATTTTTCGTTTTTTTATAATAATCAAATAATCTTAAATATTTTAGTTTCGAGTTTATCTTAGTTAGATTGGTAATGGCAACATACAGTAACTCCTTTAAAATCAAGCTAATGGAAATTCACAATAACTTTTTTAAAACCATGTTAATTTGAAGTTATCGCAGTTGAATATAATATCTAAGTTGGTAATTTAATCGAAATCAGACATAACATATTGGGAGAATTAACAATAGCTTGAACCATTAGTTGGTGATCTTTGATAACAGATGATCAATCCGAGCTTTCATTAAAGGTTGTCCTTTTGAATTACGTTTCAAAAGTTTTTTCTTTGTTATTTTTCGTTGAGCAAGATAAGCCTTTTGATTCTGAATTCGTATTTCTTTTTCTTGTTTAATAGCCTTAATAATGATTATGTAAAATTATTTATTTTTTTCTTCATGTAAAGATAATTTAATAAAATACTGTAGTACTGACCTCAATTTTAGCCTGTTTTTCACGTTGAGAATATTCCCTTTCTTTCAGGGTCTTATGGAATGGATTTGGTTTAGATCTATAAATTTAATTATTAAAATTATTATTCGTAAATGATTTCGTACACATGAGATTTATGTTACCTATGATTCGATTTAATCTTTTTATTATAATATAATATTAATTAATAATTACCTCGTTACAAATTATATAATATATATACAAAAATACAATTAAAAAAATGTTCATTAACCTTCCCACTCTTCTTAGATTCTTCGCAAGAACTCCTATCATATTCAATTAATTCTTCATGGTGATCGTTCTTATCTTTATCTAGATTATCTTCGTTGTCCGAAATATGTCTTGCATGATTTATATCACCCTCATTAATATCTGCTGTCTTCTCGCTAAATATCTAAACATTTTATTTCATTTTTTTTTTATTTGCTTTTAATTACGTTAATTATATGTAAATTATATCTGATATCAAGCTTTAAATACCTGTTTGTAGAAGGAAGGAGTTTCCAATTCATGTTTTTCTTTCGATAAAGTTTTGTAAAAATCTTTTTTCGTTTTTACTTTATGAACAAATTTCTTTTTTATTTTCTGGGCTGTTTCATGGTGATTAATTAAAATTTTGTATATTTATAAAGACTGTTCCACATTGATTAATTGCCTTCCGTACGAAACCTTTATTATTTATCAAAAAATTATTAAACGTCTTTTTTCGTTTAGGTGGACTCATAATAGTAAGTACTAGGAATGTAAATGGTTAATATATTGACGAAATGGTATATTATTATGAAATAAAAAAAAAAATTTACAGGTCAAGAAAAAAAAAAAAACAAGACTAAATTAAGAATGTATATCATGTGATATTAATGATATAGAAATGATAACATGACAGAAATGGCATATTACGATTAATATTAATTCATACTGATATTTATTATTCAAAATTTAAAAATTTTAACATTCATAATGTTTTCATAAATCCTCCAAATATTCATATCCTTCTTCGATCTCTCCATCTTCTGTACTTTTTGTCTCTTCTAAAATTTCTTTATCCGGGTCAATGTAAGCCGTCATTTGTGTAGTTACCTGTCCTTGATATGGTATGTGTTCTGACCGTTCTTCTGTTAGTTCTATAAATTCATTGGGTTGTTCCTCATATTCACTTGCTTGTTCATCGTATTCACTACTATGTTCATCGTAATCACTCAATACTTCATCATATTCATCATTATGTTCCTGTACTTTATATTGATTAGTTCTGCTTGTGTACTCTGTGGATGGTCCACCATAATCACTACTAGGTCCTTCATATTCGCTATTTTGTTCACCATATTCTTCAACCGCATTAGGATATTCATTAATCTGTTTTTCATATTCATCTGTTCGCTCGCCATAATCTTCTGGTTGTTCATCGTATTCTTCAATAGGTTCATCATAATCTTCCTCTGCATCTTCTTCTTCTGTTCGAACTCCATATTCTTCATTATTTTCTCCTTCATATTCTTGGCTTTTAAGAGGCTGTCGTTCGAATTCAATAGGTTTTTTATTTTTTCTCTCATCTGTTTGTTGATCATATAAATCTTCAATATCTATTCCTTCTCCAACTGTTTTAACTTCATTAAATTTTAAGTTTTCGTTTTTCGTTATTATTGTTTTGGATGTAATAACCTCGACCTCTTCCATTCCTTCTTCTTCCTCTTCTATGTCAGGGCTATTTGCTACTGATGATTCTATTTCACGTGGCGTATTGTTATTATTGCTGTTCAAATTCTCCCCTGGTGTAGATACTGCTGATGTAAGCGAGGCTTGGCGAAGTAATGATGTTGCCTTTGCAAATGGTGGTCTTGAAAAGTTTAAATCTGGTTCTGTCTCGGATGGTTGAGGAGTAGATGCTTCTGTTGGAGGTTGAATGATAGAAGCTGTTGGAGTCGGTGTATCCTGGAATAAGTTAAAATTAGCCAATTCAATATATATATATATATATATTAATAATTTCATATAATGAACCATTTTAAATGATTTTTTTTGTACCTCACTATTAACTTGTTGACGAGTTGTTGCCACGATACCACTTTCATCGTCATTGAAGGTCAATTTCTTATCAGCTGAAATTGTAAAAAAAAAAAAAAAAGGTTAAAATAATTTCTATTTTGAAATTTCAAAATTTTAAATTGTTCAAGCTTACATTTTGTCCATTTTAATATTTCAAAGTTTTTTCCACCGTTTGGATATTGCCATTTTTTAACCCTAAATAAAAAAGCTATTATTTATTAATGATAAATTATTAAAAACAAGGATTAATTAAAACAGATTGCACACCAAGATTGAACTGGTTGTAATAACGCTCGTTTCAAACGATCATGATCTGCTGCGTAGCCACGAAAGCCATGGTGTCGTGAGGGTCTGTTAGTTGACATTTTAGATTTTCCATTAATTTTTTTTTTTTTGAAACCTTAATTATTTGTGATACCTAGTACAGTACCAAGATCTTTGACACTGGTATATTTGATAATCTAAAAATGACCGTAATCATGCATCATTGCAGATTTTTAAAAGAATATAAAGATTTTTCTTTTGTTCTCTCTTTTTTTTTTTTTTTTTTTCTCTCCCGTAAATGAATCATCGACTACAACGTCTGCTAAGATGTTGGTTTCCGACCAGCTTCCTTCAGGAATTAACATCTCAGAACCTCCGATTCATAATAATACAGGTGAAAACATAATACAATATAATACAATCATACGTATTTGCGCTATTTTCCTTCTAACCCTCGCTTGTTAAATAGGCAGAACAACTCTCTTAACAACTCAACTGATATTCGCAGGCGCTATAGGCATCCCTTCCTTTTTGTTGTTTTGTTTCCTTCGAAAACGATGGAGCACAATGTTTGCGCCGAGAAGCCGTTTACGTTTAGATGGGTGTGTTACGCACTTGTACCTAAAATTAGGGTTTGGGTAAAAATCCGACAAAATTTAACTGGAATTATAGCTAATACAACCTAATGTAGGCCAACGTATCGGGATTTTGATATCGATTTTGTTTGTCGGGATTTTGACTCAAACCTCTAACATTACCTTTTATATGCTATAAACTTATCATTTTTATTTTAAAAGACTTGCCCCCAAAACTCTCCCTGATACGTTTTTTGGGTGGATCGTTACCTTGTTCAAAATGAGCGAGGATGATGTTTTGGATCTCGTAGGCTTGGATGCTGCTGTAGTATGCAGTTTTTTTCATTTAATATTATTGGATATTTTATAGTAAACTTCACATTGTGACTAGCTAATTTATTCCATATAGCTCTTATCATTCTTTATAATGTCATACAAATTATTTGCATTTTGCAGTTTTTTCGGACTTGTCATACTTTCTCCAATAAAGTTGACTAGTTACATGCCTAGTAACCATACCAAAAACCCATTTGATAATCCAATCGGAATTCCTGAAAATGGCGTACCGGAATCATTAGAGTCTTATGGAACTCTGTTATCATATGTTATATTTACTTGGGTTTTTTCACTCGCAACATTTTATTTCGCGCTTGATAATTATCGCGGATTTTCGAAAATGCGACATCGTTATTACTGCAAATGGAAAAATGTTATTAGTGCGAGAACTGTGATGGTAACTGTACTACCAAAACATTTACAAGATAACAGTAGTCTCGCCGAATTTTATAATAAATTAGATCTGGGTTCTGTCGAAAGTGCAGTTGTTTACAAGAATGTACGAAAATTAAAGCACGCACTTGAAAAGCGCACATATTATTTAAGGGAGCTCGAAAGGGCCTACCAAGAATATTTGGGAAATCCTTGTTATTATCCTGATTATGATCCTAATGAAGCGTTCGAAGAATTTAAACAAAAAGGAAAAATTACGAAGCTTCCAAATATTCCCGGGGAACGTCCAACAATTCGGACTGGTTGTCTATATTTATTTGGCAAAAAAGTTGATAAAATTGAATATTACACAGACCTATTCAAACAATATGATGATTTAGTTGTAGAAGGTAGAAATATAGAAGTAGATTATAAGTCTACGTCTGTCGGATTCGTGACTTTTAAAAATATTATTAGCGCGGTAGTGCAACAATTTTTGATTTACGCAATAAGGTAGCCGACATTATATCATCATAATTACGTTTCTTACTATTACTGTTCAAATTTTTAGCAATTAGCCGCGCAAGTTCTCTTATACGATGTACCATTTCAATGCCACACTACAATGGCGCCTGAACCTTGGGATGTGTATGTTTAAATTTTCATGCTTAAGTTGATTGCTAATTAGTGGCTCAATTTTTTTATATTGTTATTGAATATTATAGATATTGGCGTAATCTTATCATTCGTCAAAGAGAAATGCTCGTTCGTACTATAATAGTTAATCTTTTGATTACTTTGATGGTATCTTCCTGGGGTATGGCTACTTTCCGTATAGCTTCGCTATTGGAATTATCAACCCTGGAGAAAGTATTTCCATGGTTGGCAAATTTGGCTAAAAGGAACAAAATTTTGAAATGGTTTATTCAAAGTACTCTTCCGCCTATTGCACTTACCGCATTAAATAATATACTACCACCAAAATTAATGACATGTATGTCTTTACCTTAAACATTATTTTAAATTATGTTTATAACTATATATATATAAATAACTCAGATATGTTTTTTATAAGACTTATCTAGTATTCAAGGATTTCATACTCGTAGTACAATCGAACTTTCTACATTTGCAAAGTATGGTCTTTTTTATATTAAAAGTTTGTTCATTCCATATATTGTATAAACATTTATTTTTACTTCCATATTAGATATTTTTTTTTCTTGATCTTGACCCCATTTGAAATACCTTTTGCAAAAGCACTATTAGAAGATGTCTTTAAAAATCCCACAGACATTGCAAATCAACTTGCGACAACCTTACCGGGGGTAACCTTTTCAACTTGATCAATCTGCTGAATATTAACCAATTTATTTAATCATTGACTAAAATTAAATTTAAATCTTTAAGTCAGCCCCCTTGTTCATTAACTTGGTTGTTTTTCAAGGGGTTGGATTACTTCCAGTTCGTCTAGTACAAATGGGTGAAATTGCTTATGCCTTGTTAATGCGTATATTCTTTGCAAAAACTCCAAGAGAATACGCTGAAGCTAGTGCTCCTCCATTTTTGGATTACGGTCAAGAATTGCCACCTGTCATTCTAATTTTCGTGATTGTACTTATATATTCCTCTATAACACCAATAATTCTCCCTTTTGGTGCAATATATTTTTTCCTGGGTTATTTGACATATAAATACTTATTATTATATGGTATGTGATTGCATAAATTATATTTATTATGTATTTTTTTTTAATACTTTCTATGAACCTTTTTAGTTTATTTTCATCCTTACGAAACTTCTGGTCTTGTTTGGCCAAAAATCTTCAATCGAATCATTACCGGCCTTTACATATACCAGCTCATGATGATAGGATATCTATCTTTAAGAAATTGTATTTACATGGCACTCAGTTTGACTCCTCTTCTTGTTGTTACTGCAATATACTATTATTATGTAAATGAAGCATACGCCCGTATTGCTGCTTTCGTTCCGTTAAATAATTTAAGAGAGGACACTGCTGACGATTCATCATCCACGCCTTCCACCTCTCATAACAAAATGAATATTCGATCAGATATTGAAATTTATCATGCGGAACCGGAGGAGTACACAGATTACAGTCAACCACCAATGACTTTATACGACGGCGTACTCAATACTGGAATGAAGAATTATGGCGCTCCAGCATTAGTAGGGAAACTTCCTTGGTTATGGCTTCCACTTAAAGGAGACAAAGCTGTAATAAATAAGCCTGGAGTTTTCCGTCGTTTATTGGGTTTTAATAATAAGAGTGATCAACCTAATGACGAAGAACGTGTACCATTATTAAGTGAATCGTCCGAATCTGAATCTGTTCAGCACGATAATTTAAGCGGAGGCTTGCGGTCTAGAAATAATGTAGCAAGTGGTTCAGGAAGTAATTCGGCATAGTTTCATAAGATCGAAAAGTTTTTAATCTATTTAATCATGGTTACATTGGTGTTTTTATAGATTCTTTATTTATTTGAAGTCTTAAGATTGTGTTGATTCATTGGATTATTTATTGAAAAAAAATTCTTTAGCGGTATAAATACATTCAGAAGGTTTAAAGTTCCATAATTACAATGTTTTTTATATCAAATAATAACAGCGTTGGCAAAATATGGACATATGGACATGGTCACTATTTGGATTAGTCCATGTCCATATTTGTCCAAGCCTAAATAAAAATTTTTATTGATTTAGTCTAAATGTCAACATGTTATAATACTGTAATCTATGCATTGATTCGTAACTCTTGAAACCGCTTGATACGCTCCTCAACTTCGCGCATTCTAGTTTCATATTGTTGATCATGTTCTGCTTCGATCCGTTCGTCTTCTTCGAGCTGTTCTCTAGCCTCAGCGGACAATTTCTGTCTAAGCTTTTGTCGCTTCCGTTTAAGATAATTCTTTTTAGATTTTACAGAAAGTACTGGTTGTTTTACATCGGGAGCATCAATATTAATAGAAATTTGTGATGTATCTTGTAAAGAATTTGAAGTTGGATTTGAGTAATTGCGAGTGATAAGATCTAACCGTCGCTCTCTATCCCATATTATTTGTCCGTTTGAGATTATCTTAAAATAACGAATTCGATGAAACTAAAAAAGGATCGATATATTAAATAATCAATATTTAATATATTTTTACAGTTTTTTATAATAGATAAAATACCGGTATCTCCGCTTCCTCGAATTCTTCCCGGGTTGTTTCCATAAGTCCTAGAAATCTCTGAAATAATATAATCTTGTTTTAATATTTCTCAGACTATATCTTAAAGTCAATAAAAGTTATCTGAAAAATCAATACATCTTCATATCCTATAAAAAAGTCACCAAACTGTTCCTTGTCCCATATTAAACGATTATAAATCTCATGCGCTGGCTTCAATCGCTGCATTGCGTTGAATTATAATACAATTTATTAATAAGTTGGTCGCTTAAAAAGTGTGTAGTTCCCAAAAAATTAGCGATGTTAGCAAAGCAATTTATTTAGAATCGTACTGCGCACATAATTGCGCAGAAATGTGACATCTGGATAATGTCCGATTGTCTAATTGAACTTATTGGGTAAATTCCTTAATGCACAGTAATTGCGTAGTAACTATATAGTAATTATATAGCTGCTATTAAATTTAATAGCAACTATATAATTACTATATAGTTACTATATAGTTACTACGCATTAAGGAATCTCAAGTTTCTGTAAAGTTGGTTTGGTTTGTAATATAGACTAGTAGTAATTCACTGGGTAAAGATCTTTTTATTTTACTACTGTACCAAACTGGGCACCAAAATTCCGAGTCGGGATACGTCGGAATGCAACGGGAGAATGGTCGGATGGATCGTAATCGATCGATTTTGCCCCAAGATCATACTAATGAATTAGGTAGTGATCTTGACCGATAGGCCAAGTCAAAACTTTTCGGTTTAGCCGGTCGATTTTTTCAAAATCGGCTAAGTTGATTTTTATTTATAGAAAATGTATTTTACTTGTACTTGCGCAGTAGTGATCTTGGCGATAATGACAGTCATAGGACATGTCTCTGGGGTAATTTGGCGAATTTTAATATCTCATTATCTAATGATCAGAGTCGAATAATTTTTATACCTTTCGATTCGTCTCGATGAGACGAATCGAACGGTACCAAGCTCGCCTGGTTCTGATCACTGGGTCACAAGATATTTTCGATTCTTTGTCATGTTTACACTTCGTCAAAATACTAATGATTCTGGCCGATATGACAAAGTCGGCTAAGCCAAAAAATTTTCGGCTTAGCCGGTCGATTTTTTCAAAATCGGCTAATCGATTTTTATTTCCCCAAAAATAGAAAATATAATTTACGCGTATTACGCACAAAAGACATTTTTTATAGTGATCGTCATGCACTATAATCGAGAAAAAAAACCTGTTAAAGCGATGCTTGGTTAAACAATTCTCGTACAATAGTACTATAAGATGCACATCGTAATTTTTAAATGCGTTTAAATGCACATGATACTATGTTGTAGAAAATAACTAAATTTGCACGATTTAACCTGGGTCGCATGGCCGAAGGCCATGTGACACGGGTTAACCACACAAATTTAGTTATTTATACAATCCCTATATTATTGTACGGGAACACACCTTCACCTCAATAAAAACTAAAATAATTAAATCGGGATACTTTCATACTTTATCAATATTAAAGTGTTCCGATTTAGTTTTATTTTTTAAACATGTGCCAATAAATGAGTGAAAAAAGCACAGGTTGTTACATAAGACCCATACAATAAGTAATGTTTATGAACATTTGGGGTGTGGTCAATTAAAACAGCCCATTTTTACATATAACTTATTTTGAGATAATTGTTTAATTATTTGTTTTGATTTTCGGACTGATCCGGGATTAATCAAATTTAACGATTTTGATTGGTTAAAGATAGCATGTGACTATAGGGTAATCTCGTGATGTGCTGGTCTCTACGCAGCCTCATGCAATCTTTCTTTTACATTATCTTGATTTTTTATTATGCATATCGACTTTCATTTATAATTGAAAAATGTCAACCATGTCAAAATTTATAAGAAACTAATAAAAACTCATTTTTCAAAAAATTGTAAAAATGGGCTGTTTTAATTGACCACACCCCATTTGATCGAATTCGCAAATCAAAATAACACTCAGGCCATTCATTATTGTAATAGATTCTCTTATTCATGTTTTTATTATTGCAATTGTCATATGTGCAAACTTTTTTCTACAAAAAACATTTTATTGTACACACATATTTACATGACATTTTCATTCACCACACGTGCAAACGCAACATTAATTAATAAAGTTCTATGAGTTATATAGTCAGTATTCACATACTAATAGTCTAATTAGAAAATCAGCTAAGCCAGCTAAGCTGATCAATTTATCGGCTTAGCCTAGCCAATAAATTTTGATTGACCAGAATCACTACAAAATACCCCCAAGGATCATTTTTGTGCAACATATAATCGATGATATTTTGTGATCCAGTAAATAAACTTTATATTATTCGATTCATCTCATCAAGACGAATCGAATGGTATAAAAATTATTCAATTCTTACCACTGGATCACACAAGATACCATAAATTCGCCAAATTACCCCTACCTCTCTAAAATTAAGCTTTTTGATACAATTTATCAAATAATAGATTCTTTTAGTACAAAAAACATATTTTATAAAAATCAATTAATAAAAAAACATCTGATTTTTATAAAAATTTGAGTTAATTAGAATTTATAATAATGAATAAAATTGTTTTATTAATAAAGATTGATTTATTTAATAAAAAATTTACTGACAATGCATTAAAATTATTTTTTGGTTTTTTACAAGTTTACTTAATATATAAAGCTAAAATTAATTAGTAAAATCTTATAATTCACAAATTTTTATTAATTATATGCACTAAGTAAACTTGTTTAGCATCTAGAAATATATCAAATTGGTAGAATTATTTTTATTTTACTTGAAATTTAGAGAATAGATACATAATTTTGGATTTTTGATCAGAAAAATCAAATTTAAGTATCTTTTCTTCAAATTTTAAATAAAATAAACATTTCTGCTAATTAATATATTTTTAAATGCTGAATAAGTTTACTTTGTGCATTAAGTTAAATTTATTTAGTGAAATCTTGTGAATTATAAGGTTTTATAGAATTTTATTTATAAAATTCTATAAAATTCACAAAATTTTACTAATTTATTCTTATTTTATATACTAAGTAAACTTGTTCAAAACCTAAAAATACATTAAATTAGCAGAATTATTTTTATTTTACTAAAAATTTAGAGAATGGATGCATGATTTAGGATTTTGATCAAAAGTTAAATTTAAGCATCTTTTCTCCAAATTTTAAGTAAAATAAAAATAATACTATTGATTTAATATATTTTTAAATCTAAACAAGTTTACTTAGTACATTAAATTAGAAATAATTCATATTGGTTGATTTATGGAATTGGACCTTAATTTAGTCCCCAAAATATTTAATAATTTGCAAAAAGTCACATGTTGATTGGATGTAAATAAAATATATACTCTAAAATCACATATCAAATTCGTTGTTTCTTCTAGAGAATATAATAAAACCTATAAGCCTACTTCAAAACCTATGAGTTTTTTTAGAAAGAATCGAATTTAATAAAAAGTAAGAGAAGTTAATTTTAAATTAAAAATTTTTTTTAAATTTTTTAAAAATTTAAACTTTACAAAGTTTAACTTTTTAGTTTGTTTAGATCTTACGATGCGCATTTAGCTTTTGTTTAGATCTTGCAGCTTAGATCTTGTGGCACATATTTAGTTTTGTTTAGATCTTGCAGCACATATTTAGTTTTGTTTAGATCTTGCAATATATATTTAGTTTGGGCTTTATGGTATATTTTGACATATATTTAGTATTAGCAATTTGGTATTTAGCTTAGGTTTTTTAATATATATTTACAATGAGTTTCACGATATATATTTACTTGGGTTTCACAATGCATATTTAGCTTGGGTTTCAAAATACATATTTAATTTGGGTTTGCGCTATATATTTTAATTCCAGATACTGGGCACGACGAGTTTTGTTATTATTTGTAATAATATAATAATTTTCTATTTTCTATTTCCTATTAAACTATTATTATACTACAAATATATTGCATATTACATTAGATTAATTATATTAATTCGTATAAAAAAAAATAAATAAGTAAAGCTTTCGAATGTTTAATTTTAAATAAATCCTTTTTATTTTTTTATTATTAATTTCTTAATTTAAAATATACAACTTTCTCGCTTAGGGCTAGTGATGCCACTAAAATTAATTTTTGAAAAAGGCCTATTTCGTCTTTATTAGAAAAAGTTAAAATTTTTTATAAGGAAGAGCAAATAAAATTTATATAGATATGTTCCGTATAATTTCGTCTATTCAAAAAAAGTATCAAATAATTTCGTCTTTCAAATAAAATAGGTCAAAAACAATTTCGTCTTCAAATTTTAATTTCGGGTTTTAGAACCCAAAATGCTTTCATCTTCATATATACTTAGGGCCGTGTCATTAATCAACTGATTATTTTTTATCAGAGGTCTACCCCCTCTTTCTTTTTTAATATATATATAATCAGGTTCTTTATATATAATTTCACTTTTTTTTACCCCCCTCCTCCCTAAAAAATCACCTAATTTTTGTTACTCTCCTTATGAAATCTTTGATCAAATATTATAATATTTATTCTTCAAAGGAAAAAACATTCTTTAATGGATTGAAAATAAATATAATTAATGTTTAACTGCACTTAAAAATCTGCACAAATCTGCGACTCTGCTGCTAGTCGGCAAAAAAATTTTTAAAATATTGCAGATTTTAAGTATTAACATTAATTGAAATGTCGTTTCGGAATGATGATCAATTTATTAATAAAATGTGACGCAGATTACTACTAAATAATATTGAATAGTTTTTTTTAGTTCAAAGTAAACGTGATTTGATGACTATTGATATAAAGGTAATTTTGTGATATTTTAACGCACTAGGACATAATTATAAATGTGAACAAATTTTATAGCACAACGATCATTCACTAAGAAGTTTCATTTAACATGAAGTGGTATTTATAGTCCCAAAAATAAGAGCCGATCGTATAGATTGCAATTTCAAATGAACAAATTCGGCCAGTATATACTTTTCAGATCCTATAAAGACATCCAGTAAAACTTATATATTTTGTTCTTTTTATAGCTCAAAAACTATGTAAAAAAAAAACCAGGTAGGCGGCAAAATAAACGAATTAGTTTGAACTTAGAAAAAGGTTGATCTAAAAAAAACTAATTAGGTAAATATGAACGAAAATTGAAATAGAAAACAAAAAAAAAATCATTATTTGGTCTAATTCTATACTACCCGTTCTATTGCAATTATGCACCACCATTATTCAAATTAGAGTCCAACGCAGTTTTTGTGGCCTGCGCCAAAAACATTTTATGGTACCGTGATATCCATCATTGAATTGTTGAAATTTTCGGCACTTTATCTTGTTCCAACTCACCATTATTTGCAAATTTTTTCAACCTATTATGCATATCAGTAGTCATCATCCGATCTTTAGCATAAATATTTCCTTGCAAGAACATTTGTTCAAGCATTTTTTTAACTTCATCTGACATTCGTTTACCTCCATCTTGATTACCATATACTGAATTTTCGCGCAATGCCCATCCTTTATTCCAAGGAATGTCAATATGGAATGTGTCGTCTATGATTATGCAAGTACTTTGTTCTATATTTTCAATACTTGTTGCTTAATAAGAGGATAATGAATATATGTTATCAATAAATTCTTACCTTCATCTCGAATTGTATCTATAAATTATTATTTTATATTTTATTCAAATGATAAAAAATCATTTTATAATAAAATGTTCTTTTGTTACCTGTCATCACCATATCATCTATTTTTATAGTTTGATTTTGGTCCTCTACATACAAAATTTGTATGAATGTAATGCTAATTTATGCAAGATTATATTTTCTTACCTTAGAGTTTTAGTAAAGCCATTGTCCACTTCGATTGTGGTTTAGTGTGTGGTAAGACTTTTGGTTCTGGACGATGAAGTTCTTTGTTACATAAGTTGGTAATTTCAGCAGGAGAAAAGTAAGCTGGAGCTCCAAAGTGTGGCAATGGATGTGCTACAATATACCCTGCTAATGGAACTACAATTGGCCACTGCCAGTAATTATACTTGGATATTCTAGTAATAGTTTCTACTTGTGGTTTTTTTTTTACATTATTTCCAGCAACTAAATTTCTACTTTTTTCCTGATTTTGATTAGGTTCAATATTTGCCAAGTGTGTACCTGCAAATTATGGGTAGCAGTTACGATATCCGATCCTTCTGTTACCTCGTATCTGATACAAACATATCGTTTAATGGCATGAGTTATTTATAAAAAAAAAATAAAAAAGTATGTATTTATTTTTGTTATAATTATTACTATAAATAATAAAACTTACTGCAGCATGATGAGAGTCAATCGTAGTCTTTGCTTCACCGGGCTCCAAGAATAACCATTCACGAACTTTGACATTATACCAATCAAACAAATGGCTACAATTATCATTAACTCGCTATTATGATAATGTGGCCTATTGTCTGAATTACTTTTATCCATTTTGGTTTTTTTTCGATGTTATTAAACATAGCTTCGAAGCAAGATGCTGTGAACCAGGCATCTTGTTTCATATCTGTAGACCAATGATCATAGGCACTAACATTTAAATCTATACCATTATCTTCTTTAGTTATTACCAAGATCGTATGCAATGTTCAGTCTCTCTTACCAAAAAATTCCTGCTTAGTTTCTCGTGCAGTTTTTGGGAGAATTCGCATTTTATAATCTGCATTCATAATAGCACTATCTGAATCGAGACTTGCCAATAATACTTTGTACTGCGTATTCAAATAATGTTTCCGAGCATGGTGAGCAAGAAAATATTTTAGTTTTTTCTGCATTTCTAGTAATTGGGAATAATGTTGATCGCTGCTATGATTTTTTATAAAATCGAAAAAATCTGAAAATTCTGAACAATCTTGATAGCGCAAATTATATGTGTTTAAACATTTACCAAAAGCAAATGGCAAACAATGATCGATGCAATTATTATGTAACGTTTTTCCATCCGGCTCAACTTTCAAATACTATTCAAAATTTCTTTTTAAGTGGCAACGTAAATTTTCAATTCGTGATATAATAGAATCCTTTTATATAATAGCAATAATTTATTTATTTAGTTAGAATCAAACTATTCTTGATATTTTTATATGCCATTTTCGTATCTATAATTTCTAAATCTCTACTTTCTGCGGCAATACCGCGCTATTCTTAATACATTCCCCATTTACAACCTAATTTTTTTTTATTGTCTTATTTTATTTTTACTTTTCTTATTTACTAACTCGAATATTGGTCGGAACCAACAATTAAATGCCAACCAAAACAATTGAACGAACATGAACCAAGCACAAATTGACAGACAAATTTGATTTATTTTTTATTTATTTTTTACTTTTTATTATAATATTTCATTTATTTATTTATTTTTTTTGATACTTACCAACGTTTCTTTTGTAGTAAATATTTGTTGTGCGAGAGCCAACAAATTCTCAAAGACTTCAAACCCATATTCATTACAGATAATGCAGAGTCCTCCTAAATCTTTACGATATCGAATATGACTACAGTTGGCTAATCTAGTCATGAAAGAAGTTCGACGCATTCCGTTTGGATATTCTTCGTTAAATTTTGTTCAGAGAGCTTGCTTTTGATCTTGCATATATAAAATAGGAACCCCGGTTTTGGCATCAGTTTGATAAGAACTTTGTACAACATTATTCTTATCTTAAAAAATGCTAAGAATTGCTTTTCTTTAACTTTAGCTAGCCTTTGAATACACTTTTTTGGTTCTTTAATTTGTAGTGCACCGGGTCCATGTAAACGCGAATATTTACGTGCCAGGGTTACTGCACTTTTACTTACCTAGTCAAAATAATGTAAGTGATTTGTTAGTAACTGTAATGTCAATTTTTAAACTAACCTGAAGTTTCTTATAAAGTTGTAAAATTGTGAACTGATTCGCTATAATAGATAAATTCGGGTTTTCCCATTTCAACCACGTTTATTGAATGTCAAAGTATTTCGAAAGCTATTCCAGAAAATATCTTCATGCTCATTATTGTTAGTAATAATATAATCTTCTGAACTATTTAAATCTTCTAAATCAACTTGTAAAGTGCCCCAGTTCATACAACATTCTCAAGTTAGCTTTGTCAGTGGTTGGATCGCTTGATCGACTCCAAAATTCTTTTTTATTATTAGATTTAGAATATGGTGTTATATCAGTGCACCCACATGCTTGCAACATTGCTCTCCAAGCTCGGAATTCTGTCTCATTCAATTTGTAGGTAGGTGGATATATTATACTTAGTGCATAGTAAAATTCAATTATGGAATTTTCTTGACACATCCAGATAGTAAATAACTTTGGCCAATTAATCAAGAGGTTAGCTGCAATTTTTCATTTTTTTATTTGTTGATTGAATATTATTTCCATTTTATGCGAGTCATTCCACTCCTGTGAAGTACAAGCTAGATTAGAATTAGGATTGTTTTTATGAATTACACTTTGAACCAAAGGGTGGTTGAAACCAAAAAGCGTTTCCTCATTCAAATGTATTGTAATTCCTGCATGAGCCTATACACCATTAGCTGACTTATCTTTGTAATGCCATAATATTTGATCATCTTTATAAAAATCAAGTGTAAATATGTTATTAGTTATTTTTTGTAAAGCTAGGGTTCTTCGACCTTTTTTTGTCAGTATTAATGATGCGAAGTTTTTATTTCCAATTTTTGAGATCACAGTGACAAAATTTCTGATATTTAAAAAAATTGGTCTAAAGATTATTCTATTTAGCAATTTATGCACTATTTTCTCATCATTAAAACCAAGAAGTGCGGGTCCAGAATACGCAGTCTTTTTTCCAAAAATTACGTGATATACGCTGTTAATGGCTTGGGAAGGTGTTAAGCAAACTTTGCTAGTTTCATTACCACTAACAAAATAAACTCGGGCTGTAATTGATTTGTTTTGCTTTTAACTACTCTAACAAAAAACTGCCGTTGGTTGAGTATAAAACTAATGTGCATATTGAGTCAATATGGGACAGAAATAGAGACGTCTTTGTTATTAGATGAATGAGGTAACCACCAATCACAAGTGTAAGGACCATAGTGCAGCCCTGAACATATTGTGCCTTCTGCGAGCAATGAAATACTATTACAAGACGAGTTATTCAGGGTTTTATTATATTTTTAGAATATGCTTTGATATTCAGAACTGTCAATTTTTATATATTAAAATGCACGTCACATTTTCTTATTAAATGTCGATCATTCTGACTTATTTACTACCGAATTTGCAATTAATAAAGAATTGCTAATCTTAACTGGAAAGAATTTTCTGATTACATGAGCCAAATTGACCAAAAAATTGTAAAAACAATTTTATATACTATTTTTTTTAATAATATTTATTAAATATACTGTATATTTATTTCATATATATTTTATATATTTACTCTTTCCTAATCCTACACTTAATCCATTTTACACTTATACTAATCTTGTGCTTCTCTAATCCAATAATCCAAATCCTAACTACACACTTAACCCTAACTTCGCTACTAACCCTAACTTCGTGACTAATCCTAACTTCCCTACTAGCCCTACCCTAACCCAGTGTTGTCACTTGGATGTGTCCATACTGTGTTTTTTGTCCAACGTCCAAGATTGTCCAAAATCATCCAAGCCTATATCCCATGCTTAACTAATTAATAAAGTAATTTAAAAAAATATATAATTATATATTTTTTTAGGTGCTGGACTCATTGGTGAAAAAATTAAAATAGATTATCTTAATAAAATTTTAAGTAATTTTAATTTGAAAAAATGTCCAAAATGTCCAAAAAACATCCAAGTGACAACACTGCCCTAACCTATGTACTATAATCGCTATCCAAGAAACCCAATTAAAGAATAACATAGCAACAGCGACAAGACATTAATGAACAAAATATGATATCGGAGAAAGAAGGACAACTATAAACGAAGAGACCAAAGAATAGTAATATGATATAGAAAGTACAGCACCAGCACAAACGAAAAGCACCAAGAATAACAAAATAGCACCAATATCCGAAGAAAACTAACCTAGTAGCAATAAACAAGCGATAGTATCGAAATATGATGGCCCTAAACAAAATGAAGCACTTACAAATGACAATACCGAAAACAAACCCACCAAAAAACAACAACACCGAAAAACAACAATACTAAAAAATGACGACACTAAAAAACGATGATAACATCAAAGAAAGACGACTAAAGAACAACCAAATAAACAAACAACAGTATAAAAAAAAGAAAAGTAAGATATGAACAATAAAAAAAAACAAGCGAACAATAAAAAAAACTTATCTTATGGGACCTGGTTCCAGAAATCAAAGAAAAAAAAAAGAAACCTACTTATTTTAGTAAAAAAAAAAGTTAGTACAAGTTCAAAAAAAAAAAACTAAAAAAAAACTATTTATTTCATAAAATCTCGGTACAAATTCTACTAGTTTTCCTAACAAAGTTTTAAAAGAAAAAAAAATAAAATAAATAAATGCAAAAAAAAAATTACTTTTAAAATTTAAAAAAAAAATATGTATATACGTAAGTCTGCGATTATTACTTTTCACAAAGATCTCTAAAAGCTTTTTAAATATTAGATCTTCTCAGTTTTTTTAATAACGACTCCAAAAAGGACGATAAGTTGTATAACAATAATATATATATGCAGATCATTATATATATTATTTGAACCCCAAAATTTTTAAACAATCACTCAATATATAGTAAAATATTGCGAATCATAAGATTTTATAGAATTTTATTAATTACTAATCCAGATAAGATTGGCACTATTTTTTATATTAGAATTTGGAGCAAAATTACTATGATTTTTATTATATACTTGAATTTAACATAGATTCAATGAAAAGTAAGACATTTATTAGATAATATTTTAGAATATAAGAGGTTAAGCCAAATCTTACCTCATATAAAAATTTTAGCCAATTAAATTTCATTAGCAAATTTTATATATAGATATATATCGATTACTAACTGGATAAGATACTCAATACCCCTGCCAATTTCTATCAATAGTGATAGTAATCGATATTATCTAATATAGATATTAATCAATATATATCTAATATAATATCAATTAATAATTATTATATTCACATCATCATACTTTTTGCAAATTTTTAAACATTTTACAGATTTTCACAAGTTTTCACAAGTTTTCGCAATTTAATATAAAATTTTATTTTTTTATTTATTATTATTTTTTTTTTTTAATTCGGCAGTCATGCTATAACTTTATTTATCATAATTTGTATATTACATTTTATGACTACTTCTAACTGAAGCTAAAATCTAAAGTATGACCCACCCGGTTGTCGCATTGGACACCTATGTTTGATCTGCTATAGCAAGGTTTTACCTCCTCACTTTTCTCCACCTTCGTTAAGGTTTCTAAAAAGCGGTTCACCGGCAAGGACTTGCAGCCTATCATGACTACCCTTAATTTCAGCACCACGGGGAATTTGTCCCCTCTACCATCTACATGTACACTTCCTTGGTAGCTATTTCAAAACTTTTTGACCATTCTTCTTGCTTCTTTGAACGGCTTGATCTTCTTTTTTCCTTTTCATCGCCCTCCTGACTACTTCTGCCTTCCTGTTCCTTACTTTTTCTCTTTTTCTTTTCATACTTCTCCTTTTTCCGCATGCCTACTTCTTTTCCCACTCTAGCACAGATTTGCAGTGTGGATTCCAAATTTCATCCTGGAAGAACTGAAGCCAATCTTGCATAAACTGGACCAACAGCTTAGTGATTCTGTTGTTGGAGATACCTTGATCGTACAGGCGTTTCCTTGTCTCCTTGTGAATTATTCCTCTTGCCATTTTATTTCGTCTAACTTTCTCAGTATCACCCCTCTCACAAGTCCTGTATAGTATCTTTCCAAGCTGTTCTCTTGAGACTGCTCTTTTTCCAATGTCATCCAAGCTCTCCCACGCCTTTTTAACCATTTCTTCTTCTGCTTGTGCCCACCTCTGTGTGTCACTATCGCATGCAGTTAGATGTTCAAATGTTTCTTTCGTTGTATTGCATTTTTTGCATAAATCGTCTTCATACAAATCAGGTCTAAAGCAGCGTCTCTTCTCGAGCGTAGGCAGCAATCTATTGAAACTTTTAAGTCTAAAGCTCTAAACTTGGTTGTCTCTAATACTTCTGCCTTGCGATTTTCTCAGATGTGTCAGGACCTTTTTGAAGACTAACCAGTCTGTTTCGGAGTTCCGTTCTATATGAACTTCATCGTTTCTCCTACGTAGAAAAGTTTATTCTGCTTTATATATTACGCCTAGCAATTTCTTGATCATCTCCCTGAGGGGAGTTTCGACGGTCTTCATGTGCCATGTGGGTTTTAGGAAGAACTCTCTAGTGCTAACAGCATGTATATCTACTAATTTTCCTTCTTTGCGTCCTCGTTTTGCTAGCATGTCTGCTTGCTGATTTAGTTTGTTCTGTGAGTGAGCTTGAATCTTATTGAACTCCA
>QKWP01002638.1:0-56480 GCA_003550325.1 Gigaspora rosea | reverse complement strand
TTTTTGTATATTGGTCTAATATTAAATTTTTTTTTATAATTAAAATAAGCAAACTTAACCTTATAATTTTTATAAATTTTTTAAATAAATTTTTTATAAATAAAAATATTTTATATAATAACTAGTAAATACTATAAAAAATTAGTCTAAACTAAAATAGTCAAATTAAAAAAAATTCTAAAAAATTAAAAACATAATTTAAAGCTATCAAACTTTTTTATAGCAAAGCCCAAGATCTAAAAAACTATATAAAACAGTTCAAAATATAATTAATTTTTAAAATTAATAGATAATTGTCTTTAAAGAGTGTCACTTTTGAGTACAAAAGGCTACCGGTAGTACACCTAAATCCTATCCATTAACTAAAATATCACTAGTATATTTACTACTATTAATACTAAACTGATTATTAATTTTTTTGTCTATATTAAAATTTCTATATTAATCTGAATGTTCATTAACTTATTTATTTTATTTCTATGATCAGCAATTAAATATTTACGAAAAAGAGTTAGTACAATGGCTGCTAGACTTTTGTATCCATTATGGCCTAAGAGTGCTTCATTATATATATGCACAATACTCATACAATAGCATCATGTCTTGTTTGAGTTGTAAAATTTGGATTTTTAAATTTAATGCAAGCTTGATTTTCGTTATAATTAAATTCAATACGATGCATATTTACAATTGATTCTCTAAATAAATTTATTAATTTATATTTAATAATTAATTCCTTAATCGCTTTTTGTAAATTCTTTTCAAACCTATTTAATTACTTATATTGTTGTGATCATGAAATAATATCTTTTTATTCTTATTATTTTTTATTATAGTAACAGATTAAAAACCAATTTGTAAATGAGCATGATATAATGGCTTAATATCAAATCCAAACAAGCGAGGACCAGAAAGTTTAGTTGACTGTTTTTAATTAATCTTCTAATTAAATTTATTATAAATACATATTTGTAAAAATGCGCTATAGAAATTTTTAAATAAATTCATACTTGTAAAAACAGGTTAACAACCAATATTGTACTACCATTGTACTACTAATACTCCATTCTGCATACCCTTTCTTTCAAGTAATTGTATATTGCACCTTTGAATTTAAATATATCTTGTTTCATACTTAAGACTTCACTCAGAAACTTATGTATCAACTATATAACTATCATGTATTGGATAATAAGATATATTATTTCAAAATTGTTGAGTATATTTTGGTGTAAGGATATAAATACCTAAAGACAAAATATTGTAATATGTACAGTATGTTCATCTATTTGAATTATAATGTACTTCAATTGTTAAATTATTTGGATAATCATATATAAAGATATGACTAGAAAATATACCTATTAATAATAGTCAGAATTTTTTTATATAATTACTGTATAAAAATAATATTATTAAAAAAAAATTTATTTTTGCTTTCTTGTATTTTTACTATTTTAATTTTTTTTATTTAATTGATGTTTCGCTACTCAACAAAAGGATGATCTTAGTATAATGTAATGCAAATCACTATAAATTTTATATATATAAAATGCAGTAATCGTTCAAAAAAAATGGGTTATTTTACTAAATTAACGAGCAAAGCTGATTAATTGTAAGTTGTTGTAGAGCTTAATAATATAAATCTAATGGTGATTAGATCATCCAAATCAGCCCAGTAGATACCAAAATATTTTTGAAAAATGATTGGCTAACTATATAAAATTACTATGTAAACAGATGTAAATAACAGTTTGTTTATATGGAATTTTATATAATTGGTCAATTATTTTTTGAAGATATTTCAGCATTTACTGGGCTAATTTAGATAATCTACTATTAGAGATTCATCTTATTGAGCTTTACAATTTTCAATTAATTGTTTTTGATTGTTAATTTAGTAAAATAAAATGTTTTCATTAGACGATCACTACATTTTGTACATATAGGATTTATATAGTGATTTGTATTACATTACACTAAAATTATTTTTTTGTTGAGTGGCAAATCATTAATTAAAGCCAAAACAGATTTGCTATTATTCTTATATTGTATTTATTTAAATATTTATATGAGTTTTGTATCTTGTCTCGAAAAACCAATTCCTTCTAAAAAAACCAATTACAAACCAATTTCTGACAGGTTTTGAAATACAAAATCTAGTTTTGAAGAGTGCTAAGCCACCAACAATTGGTGTATTAATCTATATTTATCCAATATTATCATTATTTTAAAATTTGTTTGATTTGCATATTGATCAAAATTTCTAATTATTACTAAAATTTAATTAGTGATATAAACAAATCTGCTTATATGCAAAAAATTCTGTAATATGTAATGTGCAAGCCAATCAAATTGCTAGATTAGCACATAATCAATAGCCTGTATATCTCATATATACAATTTGTATATATTTATACAGTCAGATTTCTCTAAATACATAGCGCTGGGACCATAGTAAAAATTTTTAAAAATATGCATTTAGAGAAGTAAAAATCTATAAGTGTTATATTAAGTTGGACCAAAAAAAAGCCATGCATTTAGGGAGATTTTACTTAGATATGCATTTAGAGAGGTTGCATTTAGGGAGGTCCAACTGTACTAACTTCTACTTTCTATTATTAAATAAAATAAAAGATATTTCTGTTATTTAATAATTTAAACCAGATGGGTACAATGGTAAAATTATAAATTTATTTTAATTTTAAATATCTATAAAACTTCTATAAATTTGATGCTTTGTTTTTACAATAAATACTTCAAATAAGTATATATTTAATTTTATATAAAATATATATTGTTGTATAACAAATTTAAAATTTAAAACTCAGTTATAAAATGTTGTTATTATCACATTAATTGTTATATATATAAGTTTTTTTTTGTCTTCTTTTGAACTGGACAAAAAATATATAGAACCACAAAAATGTACAAGATATAAAAAAATCTTACCTTCACATATATTTGTTAATAAAACTAAAATCAATTAAAAACTTGTTATTCTTGTTGTTATGAGTTTTTTATCCATTATAAACAATTCCATCAATCTAAATCAGTAACTGAGATTTTATTGCAAAAAGAAATATCAAATAAGCTTTATAAAAAAATTTTAAAAATTAATATAAATGAATACTTTGAAAATGAATCAGCAAAAATAATTTTTAAATGTAATGTTTTACTTGATATAAATAAAGATAATCTAAAAAAACTATCTAAGATAATTGCTGAATCATTGGGCAATGCGGATGGTTATTATTATATTTATAAAGATTGTTATCCTTCAAAAATTTGTTTACAATTTAATATAATTGCTCTTAATATCAATCAATTGCTAAAAAATCTAGAAAACAAGAATATATTGAAAATCAAAGAGATTGGATTTCAATTGATAGATTTGACTATAATGGATGAATCAAAATTGTTCTTAATTTAAAATTAAAAAGTGCATCGATTTATCTCAAATTATCATACTATATTATATAAATATTAGGTATTATATATCCTGTTTTAAGGCATCTTGAAAAGTATACAAAATTCTTTTGTATCAAAATTCTGTTTAAGTGTTTAGGGGGTGCCAGAAATTACCTGATTTCCATTTACTATATAGCCTACCTTCTTTCCTCACCTGACTGGTTTAATAGCCAATCAAATTTTGTATATATTAAATTATTATTAAAAATATTTATAAACTTTAATAGTTAATAACTTTTGATCCACTGGTTCAATTTGGATGATTTAACTACCAAAATGATTCTCTTAAAGAGAGAATTCTAACAAGCCCAAAGTCACAAAAATCTAATCACAGAATCATAAGATTGATATAGATTTGTGTATTATTACTATATAGTATTTATTAAATAATACTATATAGTAATAATACACAAATCTATATCAATCTTATGATCCTATGATTAGATTTTTGTGACTTTGGGCTTGTTACTTAATATAGTATAAAATATATATAAAATAGCACATTATATAATGTAAAATTTTATTTTGAACAATTTTTTCTAAATCATAAAGATAGATTGTCTTAGTAAAAAAAATGGTTTATAAGATAAATCAAAAATTTCCAAAGTTAGCACATATAAAACTTTTTTTTTACTAAAATAATCTAAAATTTTACATGTAGTACTTAAATATAAATATAGATTATATTAGTAAAAAAAAGTTTTATATGTGCTAATATTCGAAATTTTGAATTTTTTTATAAAACTTTTTTTTTACTAAAATAAACAAATCTGTCAATCTGAATGAGGTGGTGGCTATTGATCTTTAGGGAGCTTCCAGAAATTAGCTGATTTCTGGGTGCGTAGATGGGTTAGCTGAAGTATCAGGTATAATTCGGCCAAAATTTCATAATTCTGGCCAAAGTTGCAAAATTATTTTTGACCAAAATTATAGATTTATTAATAATATTTGATAATTAATAACTTTTGAACTACTGGACCAAATTTGATAATTCAACTACCAAAATGATCCTCTCAATGAGAGAATTCTAGTGAGCCCAAAATCATTAAAATTCAATCACAGGATCCTGTGATCAGAATAAATTTGTATTACTATAAAAGTTCTATAATTTTAACACATTTATAGTAATACAAATTTATTTTGATCTTAGGATCCTGTAATTGGATTTTAACAATTTTGGGCTTGTTGGAATCATCTTGTTGAGAGAATCATTTTGGTAGTAAAATCATCGAAATTGGCCCAGTAGATCAGAAGTTATTAACAATTAAAAATTAATATTTAATTGTTAATAACTTCTGATCTACTAGGCCAATTTCGATGATTTTACTACCAAAATGATCCTCTCAATAAGAGGATTCTAACTAGCCCAAAATTGATAAAATCCAATCACGGAATCCTAAGATTGAAATAAATTTGTGTTACTATAAATGGGTTATAATTATTTAATAAATTATAGAACTTTTATAGTAACACAAATCTATTTTGATCACAGGATCCTGTGATTGGATTTTAACAAATTTGGACTCGCTAGAATTCTCTTATTGAGAGGATCATTTTGGTAGTTAAATCATCAAATTTGGTCTAGTAGTTCAAAAGTTATTAATTATCAAATATTATTCATAAATTTATATAATTTTGGTTAAAAATAATTTTGCAACTTTGGCCGGAATTATGAAATTTTGGCTGGAATTACATCTGATACTTCAGCTAACCCACCCATCCACCCAGAAATCAGCTAATTTCTGGAAGCTCTCTAATGGTTTATGAATTTGAAATTGTAAATTTAAATTAAGTAAAGAGTATACAGTAATGTATAGAAAATATAAAAACGTATTTTTTAGGCTAATTTGGCATGATCTGATTCCTAAAGGAAAGTATACAAGCCAAAGACAGGTTGATCTTTGATCAAGTATTTTCACGGTAACTAAGAAAATTTTATTTATTTTAATTAAATAAAAGTAATATAAAAAAAAATCCAAAAAAAAGGAAAAACCAAATATGAAAAACTACCATTAATAAGTGAAAAGTACAGAAGTACCAAATTAGAACAAAACTATGCAAATAAACTGTATTCTATGTTAAAAAAAAATTAAAAAAAATTAAAAAAAATAGATTGTTAAAATTCTTAATGATCTATTTATCATTAATAATTCTAAAAAATAGATCATTAAGAATCTTAACGATCTATTTATCAATAAGAATTTTAATGATCCTAAAATAGATCATTAAGATTCTTAACAATCTATTTTAGATTAATTAAGATTCTTAATAATCTAAAATAGATCGTTAAGATTCTTAACGATCTATTTTAGGATCATTAAAATTCTTAATGATAATCTTAATGATTTAAAATAGATTGTTAAGATTCTTAACGATCTAAAATAGATCATTAAGAATCTTAATGATCTAAAATAGATTTATTTACAGTTTTTTTTTATTTTTTTTTGGTTTATTTATTTTTTTTATTTTATTTGTTTTTTTTTTATTTATTTTCACATGGTTGTGCATTATATAAAAATAATGATCATTTTAATAATCATTATTTTTTTATTATTTTTTTATTTATTTGTTTTTTTGTCTTCATTTACTAACCTTTTTTTTTGTATTGTTGTTGGTATCATTGTTGGTGCCATCATTGGTGCCGTTGGTGTTGTTCTAGTTGGTGTTGTCGCTAGTGTTGTAGTTGGTGTTGTTGTTGGTGTCATTGTTGGTGTTGCTAGCTGGTGTGGTTGGTGTTCTTGCAGAATGGCTTTATGACTGCTTTACGTACTTCTCTTGGTATTCTTGTAGATGGTATTGCATGGTTTTTTGGCATTCTTGTAGGTAGTCCATTTGTTTTTCCTGCATTTTTGTAAAGAGGTCTGTCTTGTTTGTCTCTTTGGCATTCATACAGATGGTCTTGCTTGTTTTTTTTTGTGTTCGTACGAGGTGGTCTTTCTTGTTTTTCTGGCATTTGTGCTTGTTTTTTTGGCATTTGCTTTGTTTGCTTTTTGTTTGGTTTGCTTTTTGCCTTTGCTTTATTTGCTTTGTGCCTTTTGCTTCATTAGCTTTTTATTTTTTGCTTTATTTGCTTTGTACTTTTTGCTTTTCATGATTTGCTTGCTTATTTTTTTTTGTTTCGCTTATTTTGCATTTAACTAACTTCTTTTTTTTTTCTTTTAAGTTAATAATTTAGTTGTTTTTCAAGTTGTTTTGTAAAGTCGCCATAGTTGGAGCTATTGTTTAGTGTATCATTGGTATTATAATTGGTATGTCACTGGTATTATAGTTGGAGCCGTCATTGGTGTCATAATTATTGTGTTAATAGTGCTATAAAGTATTGTCATATATGGAGTTATTAAAAAGAGTTAGTATAGATAATTAGTATAAATTAGATTAAATTAGTATAGATTAGAGTAGGGTTAGAATTCAGGTTAGAGTTAGAGTTTGGTTTAGGGTTTGAGTATTCGTTACTTTGTATTTTTTTTTATTCATTGTATTTTTTGTTTTTTTTTAATAAAAAATTTTTACTAATAAAGTTTTTTTTAAAAATTTGCAATTGATATTGATTGGCTAGTTATAAGTGATTTATTGTCAAAATATTAATTGTTTTTATATTGATTATATATCAATTATTAACTATTATAGATATGTATTAATTATAATTACTATTGATATATTGGTTATACAGTGGTCTACTATATTATTGTGAACATTTTTTAAAAATTTATATAGAGCTAAATATATAAGATATTAAGCTAAAAATTAAATTATAAGTTCTTTAAATCTATACCTTTTAAATAAAAAAAGTTTAAAAAATTTTATATTACAGTTTTTAAAATAATTAAATTTAAGTAAAATTTTAGATTTTTAAGTTTGATCAGTTTTTATTGTTGTACAAAATTAATTAAAAATTAACTGCATAAGAAAAATTAATTTTTTATTAAGCTAATTGAACTTCAAAAATAAGCAAAAATTATTCAGCATAACAAATTACATATAACCCAAAATTTTTTAAAATTTTATAAAAATTTAAGGTAGTTATTATTTCTAATTATAAAAATGCAATTTATAATTCACAATTATACCAATTACCAAATATAGGGGACCCTTAAAGCGGGGCAGATTACATCATAATTAACTAATCAAATTGTTAAATTAACGATCCCAGATCAGCCTAATGAAGCAAAACAAGTGAAAAAAGAGAAATATGCGAAAAATAGAAGAAACTGTAGTCTAAACCCATCTTGGAACATTAACAAAAAATGGCGGGGAGGTAATTTTACTTATAAAAAACTCTTCTAACCCTATCCCAAGGCGGGCTCTAACTCTAAAGTTAAAAAAATGGTATACCACGTGATCTGCCCGCTTTAAGGACCCCAAATATAGTAATTTTATTACTATATATAGTAATTAACTAAAATTTTTTTAAAAAATTATAAAATTTTAAAGATATATGCATTTTGTTATACTAAATAAATTTATTTAAAAAAAATTGTTAGTTTATTAATAAAAAATTTAGTTTATCTATTACTATATTTAGGGAACGTTTAAAGCGTTGTGCATCATATGTTTTTGACTATTTAGTTAAAGTTAGGATAAGGGTTAGTTCGGGGTTAGGATTTTATAGGTAAAATCATCTTCCCGACATTTTTTATTAGTGCATCAATATAGGTTTAGGCATTAGTTTTCTTGTATTCTTTGTTTTCTCGCTTTTTTCTTCTTTTTTTCTTCATCGGGCTGATCCGTGTCAATCAAAACAAACAATTTGATTGGCCATATAGGGTAAGTCAGTAGAAAAGTGACAAATTTTTTCTAAGTAAAAGTTTTCTTGACTTTAAGCTTAAATATTTTAACAACTAGATTAATAAATTTAATAAATTTTTTTTTTATTTTAATTCTATATAATTTCAAAATTAAAATAAAAAATTTTTTAGCAAATTTGATTAAATAGTCATCAAGATATTTTAATTTAAAAATTAAAAAAATTTTACTAAAAATAATTTGTCCATTTTTTACTGACTCACCCCCATATATCACGTGATTGCACAACGCTTTAAACGATCCCTATATTTAGTAATTTTGTTTAGGGAAGTGCAGTAAATCATGTAATTAGAGTTTACATAGGTCCTGACCCCCCCCCCTAGTGATAGGACTATTGACCAATCAAATTTAAAAAAACTCAAAAATGTCTTTGATCTGAAAATAAGCTACCCCACAATCGACAAAAGTCGCTACATAGTAAAGTCTAAATTTTACTAAGCAAATCGAAAAAAATTGATTAAGTAAACTTATTTAGCAAATCAAAATAAACTTACTACAAAATTTTTATAACTATTGGAGAATATTTTATTAATTGACTTTTGATTTTTACTTTTGACAAAAAAATTAAAATTTTTAAAAAAATATATCTGATGAACGTAAAAGTTAAAAGTTAAATAATAAAAAGTTCTCTAATACTTATAAAAATTTTGTAATAAGTGTATTTCGATCTGCTAAATAAGTTTACTTAATCGATTTATTTCGATTTGCTTAGTAAAGTTTAGACTTTACTATGTAGCAACTATCTGCGATTAACTAAAAATCAATTTTCTTCAATATGATTAGCTATTTATACTATATATATATGTATAGGACATGATATTTGGGGACCCCACCCCCCTAAAAAATTACATGATTTTCTGCACTTCCCTTATTATAAAACTATATCATGCATCACACAACTCTTTCCAATGATCACTTGGACCAATTTCCGACGGAAGAAACCAAAAAGTTTTTTGTTGGAGCATATATAGAAGTACACAGGACCTATGGTTTTTACAAAAGTCAACTATCGCTATCATCTAGGGACTCCTTTAATATATTCGGCATGCAAGCCAAAAGCATTTTGGTACAAGATAACTGGCAGGAGGTGGCGCTCTTGTACGAAAAATTTTGGTAAAGTTATCATTTCCACTCTGTTGATGAAATAACCTGGTGACTATATAACAAGGAATAACAAAAAAATGAGTTTTTCAACAACACTCTCTTTTAAATTTCTTACAAATGATTCCTTTGTATTATCTTTTTCGTCTTCCTGCTGTTTTCCAAAATTTTTGATAAAAAGTGGGGATTTGGTTTACCTTCTCCAAAAAATTGGCATTGTTTACTTTTCCAAATCCGGACGAACCCAGTAGAATGCAACCACATGACGTGTTTGTTTACGAATATAGTTTCGGTGCTACTCTATACAATGTAGCTTAGTCGATGGTTTAAGGATATCCGAGGTTGGTCATATAGTCAAAAGAAGGTATTAGTTAAGGGTAGCTTTACAGTAGAGATATACAATAGTTGTGTTTGTTATATAACTTTTATTCAACCTACCACGGGTTATAATAGTATTTTCCCTTTTCTTTTTTTCATTAGTTTTTGTTTTTTTTTCATTAGACTAGCCTTCGTGCTTTACCATGTGGTTTTTTTCTTTTTTGTTTTCCTCTTCCATTTTTCTTTTTTGTTCGTTTTCTTTTTGTATTTTTCATTTTTTGGCTTTTGATATTTTTTATATTTACCTCTCTCTTTATTTTGTCCTTAGTAAATTTCTTGTTAGTTAAAGGAATACAAAGGGGTGAAGGGGTGAAGAAGCCATTAGGGGGCATCCATAAATAACATATACAAGAAGGGGGTCAGACGAACGATACCGTTTTTCTCAATAAGTATGGGGAAGGTCAAAAAAATATAACGAAATTTTTTTAGAAAAAATTGGCTAAAAATTGAACCAGTAGTCCAAATTTAATGATTTTGGTATCATTCGATTCGTCTCGGTGAGAGGAGTCGAATGGTACCAATTTGATTTCATTTGGATTACTGGATCAAATCTTATTGGCCAAATACTATTGGTTATTATGTTTTCTTATAAAAATTACTAAAAAATCAATGGTTTTTTGTGAATAACTATTGATCTGGTGATCCAAATGAAATGTTTTGGTATCATTGGATTCATCTCACTGAGACGAATCGAATGGTACCTAAATCATCCAAATCGGATCACTGTATCACAATATATTCAAGTTTTTGTAAATTTTATATATAAACATACGGATTTTGAAAAATTTTTTTATATAGTAAAAGGGTGTCCAGCGCTATTATGAGGGGTACATAACGTTATTTATGGATGCCCCCTTATGGTGTGGCACTTAGACTAGTTTAACATAGCCTCTAGTTTTTAGATTTATCTTCAAATTAGTACGGCAGGTTGTACTTGGGCACTTTTAAGGCAGCCGGGTAATGTCAGATTTGCAAATTAGGAGTAAACAAGTATATTAATATAGCGATATACTTAGTATCTTAATAAAATACTGGCGAAACTGCCTAAGTGAAAAAAAATAAAAAATAAAAACTATATTAAAATTTAGAAAACCGGTCAAATGCAAAAATTTAAAAATTTACTTAAACTTAATTATTTTAAAAACTATAGCTTAAAATTTTTTAAACTTTTTTTTATTTAAAAGGTATAGATTTAAAGAATATATAATTTAATTTTTAGCTTGATACTTATTTATTTAGCTCTGTATAAATTTTTGAAAAGTGTTCACAATAATATAGTAGGCCACTGTATATCGATAATTAACTATAATAAATATATATTAATTATAATCACTATTGATAAAAATCGGCAGGGTGTTTATAATCGATATATATCTAATTGGTTAGTAATCGATATATATTCATTATGGATATTTATCGATTACTATTACTATCAATAGAAATTAGCAGGGGTATTGAGTATCGATATATATCTTACCCAGTTAGTAATCGATATATATCTATATATAAAATTTGCCAATAATATACTATACTGAATATAAGAGTATATAGAAATTGTATATACAGTACATATCAGATATTTAACTAATTAATTAGTCAATTAATTAACTAATTGTTCAATTAATTAACTAATTAATTGATTAATCAATTAATCAATTAATTAATTAAATAATTAAAGGCGCTAGCATTTATTACCTAATATCCATTTACTATAGAGGCTTATCCCCACCCTCAGGTAAGATCTATAAATAGAATTTTGGCCAATCAAATTTAACTAAGATAAGATTTTTCTTAACCCCCTTCCCCTAAAATATTACCTAATAAATGTTAGCACCCTAATCAATTAATCAATTAGATGATTAGTTAAATACAGTCATCTCTCTCTAATCTGAATCTCTCTAAACTGAACACTATTAAACTCTCTTTAAACTAAACAAAATCTTCTAGAACATTTGCAAATTTTATTATAAAGTTTAGATAAGCCATATATAACTTTTAGAAACCTGAACCTTTTCAAATTTTTACATAGTAAAAAAAAGCAGTTCCAGCAGTTCGTATTAGAGAAAGTTGACTGTATAATCAACTATTAATTGATTTTCTAAAAATTTTTAACTAACTAATTGATTATAATTTTTTGTTCAATTCATAATACTAATATCAGGAACTATATCTACTACTTTTTTGTTCAATAGCACTAAAGTCTAACTAGGAGAACCATCTATCAAGTCTGTTTAGAGACATTTCAAATTTCTTTTTTCTGTGATGTTTTAGTTTTCCAATAGATAGTTTCTTGTTCTAGTCACTATTTAGTAGAGCTAGTTTACTATTTTATATGTTAAATATATATATAGTTTTCATAGATCAGATTTTTGAGAAAAGTTGGTATAGATAATTATCAAAAAGAGTTAATAAACTGTTAATAAAAATATTAACTTTAAATTTAAATATTTTGTCAACTACCTGATTAAATTTAATAAATTTTTTCTTTTATTTATTTTGAATAATTCTAAGATTAAAATAAAAAATTTTATTAAAATGATTAAGTATTTGTTAAGATATTTTAATTTAAAAATTAAAAAAAATTACTAAAATGATTTGTTCTTTTCTATTAACTTTCTTCTACTTGGATTTGATTTAAAATAAATACAGTTTGATCTCTCTATAAACATAGTCTATATATAGTCACACCTTTATATAAGCACCTAATATTGTGCAATGGTCTTAAATATAGTAAAAAAAACTCATTACAGTCACAAATTACTTATAATCACTATCACCAAAAATTTTGATTTTTTTATTAATTTTATTAATAGTATACCTCTTTATAATCACTAATTTTTAACTAATTAAAATTAGTAAATATAATTGGCTACAAATAAATTATTTTTAGATGAAAAAGTTTTTTAGTGATTGCAAGTCTAACTAAAAATTTTTTCGACTATCATGTGGCTGCAACTTTTTGGTAGCGATACTGGGAAAGATCGAGAACCTGACCTGGAACCTGGCATGGGCATTTGCAGATCCCTAATTAAAATGCATAACGACCACCACTATCAAGGTTGTAAAACTGATATACAACATAAAAATGCAATGAATGATACCAATAAAAATAATACACAATGAAAGAACAACAGCTCCATAGTGGCTTCCTACATCAAAAAAGAGGACTATTAAGTGGGATAACATCTCACATTAACTCAGCTTTGAAGAAAAATTTGGGCATAATATTATAGAGATTCAATCAGAAGAATGAAGCACACATAAAAGTCATAAATAATTTAATTAAAAGTACATTTTCCTTGTTGAGTTGTAATGCTAAACCAGGAACCTACAGTAAAAACAAAGTGATGAGTGATTTTTCATATGCATTGTTTTGGTTCGAATTACCTGAAAATAACATGCATGTTTTGATCACTGTAAATTAGCCGGCCTTTAACTCAATAACACACTCGAAATAACACGCGAGTGTTATTACGCAAAAATACGATAAGGAAATCCTTATTAAGGAACAATAGTTCCCCATTAATCGCATTGCTAGTATTCAATATTTGTAACCAAGAATGGTTTTCCCAGAAATTTTAACTCTGAAGAATTGGAAAATAAATCTTTATTATAAAGCAGCAACGGTTGTAATCGAATTATATAACCGCGATGTACTGTATGTTATGTTATTTCGTAACAATTTATGAAATTAAGGGAGGTCATATGAGTCTGACACGACGTGCCGTTTTTTTTTTGAGTAATGTGAATTTTGAAGAAACGAATGTTGAGAGTTACAGGTTGCATAAATATTATCTTTCAACGCTTTATCATGGCCCGTGTTCAATTTCTTTCTAACATCTTCTATATAAGCTAAAACGAATCTTACCAAAGGTCTGGTAAACCAGTTAACATACCATTTGAAATACCCATATGCTTTGATCACGAATCCCTTAATTTTTAGAATAATCATACTAGGGATTTATGTGGTCTGGTCAACCCGTTAGTTTGAACCGGTTAGGATTTAAAAAAAAAAAAAATTAAGACTAGACTAGTTCGGACCGGTCTGGACTAAGTTTTAAGACTATAGACCAGACCAGACTGGATCCAAATAAACTAGACTGTTAACATCCCTACTTTATATCAAGTTATGAAACCGGTACTTACTTCCTTGTACTGTACCTCAATGCGATCCGATATTTTTGAAAGTCATCAAAGAGATCGATACTCCAGATATTTTTAAGCCGCTCGCACGATACTAAAAAAACTAAACGCAATTTTTTATTTCTTATCTTGCAAGTAATGAGAACGTCAGTTATTCGTTCACTGCCACTACAGCATTATTAAGGCATACATTAGTTCTAAAGTCTCTAAAAAAGAAGCAATTTTAGAAAAAACTTCATGAAATTTTTTTAAAGTTAAAACAAAAGCCAGGTCATCTTTAAAATTTTATACTATGAAAATTATGAAATTAGCTTCGTAACGAGAATTGGTCCGGAATATGTACGTTAATCTCATTAAAGTTTTAATAGTCATTTCACAAATAAATGCTATCTTTTAAAAGTTCTATAATTTTTGTTTCAAAATTGTTTTTGCAAATCTAAAATTTACATTCGTAATGTGAAAGTCTTGTGTCGGTAATTTCGGATGTTAACTTTTTTGCATTTATATATTCATATTTATAAGTAAAAATCATAAAATAAAAAACATATTTTTAACGACATAAAATAAGCATACCTTTAAGCGATTTTTTTTATCATGAAATAAAAAAAATAATGGAATGAATCACCTTAGGATAGTGAATAATTATATGTGTTGGCGATGGTTAGGAAATAACTTTAATTAAATTCAAACAATCATATGTAATTTACCCAATTTTTTAAAATTAATGTCCCAGCATGGTCTTTCTAAATATTTACGGCGAAAATGTGGTTGGCCAAATGTTATATAAATGAACTATTAAATGTTAACCTCATGAGACACAAATTTAACTTTTAACAGAATGTCTTGGATTAGAAAATAGCAAACAAATACCTTACCACCGATCTTTAACACTCTAATTAAAAAAAAAGAAGTATGACGCTCATTAATTTTTGATTCCTATTACAATATACCAATAAATATCAAAACTTGTTGGAATAATCATGCAGTTACCTCACAACTTGATCAACAGCTCTCTTAACATTCTCGACAGCTTCTGGTTTTGGATCCCATACATCACCTTCATCACTCATCAATGCGTCCATTGTACCTGATTATCATGTAGTAGATTATAAGAAATAGCATATAATGTCCTTTTTTTGTAATAACTACAAAAAAAAAGAAAAAGAAAAAAGAAGACCACCTTTATCAATAATTACATCAAACGTCTCCTCTGGAAATTTTAAATCTCGAATATCCATTACCAACCCTAATACATTATTATAACAATAATTTCACACTATAAGTAAAAGATTAGTAAGAACATGGACCATTTTTATAGGGATATAACGTTACTTACACGACATTCCGATCTTATCAATGCATCGATTTTGCATATTCTCAATTACAATTTCCGAAAAATCAACATTTGTTATATTATGATATCCCGCATCATACATATCTTCGGATAGTGCTAATTTAATAACAGTAACATTCAAATCATTAAGGTCACACAATTGAAATACTTTTTTTGATTTAAAGCAATTGCCGTTGGAAAAAATACGAACTTGAATTTCCACAGCCTAACATCAAAATTGAAACATCTTTATTTTGTAAATGTTCATCAAATGAAGGTTTTAAATCTTTATACGTTTTAAACCAATCGAAAGTAATATTTGATGGTTCTCTATAAAAGTATATCAAAAAAAAACAATGGATTAAATTAAAAAAAAAAAAAATTTAAAAAATTGCTTGATTGCTCACTTGGAATAACGTTGATTCCAATATTCTCAAGTTTTATAAGAAGAAACATCATCAGGAATTACATTAACTGTAAAATTTGAGCAGGGTTAGCTAACATAATATCGTTAATGTTAACCAATTTTTTATACTTGCAATTCGAAGTCATCTATCAATCTCGTGATAACGTATGAGAAAGTTTTCCGGAAATGGGTCGCTTAAAGCCAATCGAGAAGATGGCTAAACGCAAATCACTTTCCGCAAACAGTAATCACAAATCCCCGATCAGGATTAATACAAAAAGTCACGGGTAAAAGCAGACATGAGATATATTTTCAATTGTTTGCTGATGATCAAGTTAATGATTTTGTGTTACGCATATTTTAGTATAATAACAGCAATGCATTGTTGGCGAAGTTTTTGGCACTATGCATGTGCTACACTTTAAACAGACAAAAAGAACTTAGGCAACGAAAGAAAATTTATTTGAAAAATTTGATGCTTTTTGCATCTATATAAGTGATCATTTAATCAAGCGGCTAAATCCACAAAGGTCTCTCCACAGTAGTTACACTTTTGACGAGGTGTAGTTCGGTTTGTCAGTTTCCATAACCTTTGTAAAGTTCAAGCGAATTTCTTTTAATAGTCTCTCACGGAGCATGATTGTTTATAATTTTATATTTTGAGATAACGATAAAGTTGTATTTTGACGAAATTAAATAAATATCATCCATTGTTACATATTATTATTACTACAGTATTATAATTTTAATATTACGTTTTAAACCATTTTCCTTCTCTACTATGTGCTAAAAATTAATGGCAAGATATTGATGTTTAAATAAAATAAACAAAATTTTTAATTTTAAGTTTTAATAAATCTAATCGTAGTATGTTAATAGTGGCTTTTTTTATTAAGTAAATCGACCTTAATTATTAAGACAATTTTGTTCACCATAATAAATTCTACTTGCCTTTATAATACATCAAAAGTTATTTTTTTTAGTCTTTTAAATTTTAATCTTTTATTGCTTATGTAGTGATGAGAATCAAATGATTCTGGTACCATTCAACTCGTCCCATTGAGACGAATCGAATGGTACTAAACTCGTTCGATACTGATCGCTAGACCACGATATATCATGTATGCGTCATATTTGGTACATGTATAATAAATTGTTTTTTTTTTATTTCAAGTTGCAATATCTTGTGATTTAGTGGTCAGAATCGAACGATTTTGGTATCCATTTGATCGTCTCGATGTGACTAATCACTATATCACGTGATATCCGCCGTAAAAATTACCTGCGCCATAATACCCTCTTTTACAAGCCAAATAGATTATGGTAAATAAGCATTTATAAATAGGCACATGATTTTCTGTTTCCAATTCTTAATAATCAGACTAAATTAATGTGATTAATTAAGGTATGTATTAGCTAATAATAAATAAATTTTTTATCTAAAATAATTTGAAGGGTATTAATTAGATGATAGTAAATAGTATTTATTATCGCTATGAACAAGATTTATGAAAATTAAATTGCCCAGTTATCTATTATGTAATTAATACGTAGAGTTTTGATAAAATTGATGATCTGTATTTCTATTGGCTAATTTAAAAAAAAAATACTTATTAACTCTGATAATCAAACTGGGCAACCTCCCTTATGGGCTAGGCAGTATGGCACCAGCCAGATTCGAACCTGCGACCTTTCGTCACGGACCCGCGCTCTAACCGTTACTTCATATCAGAATCGAAGTATGATTTCTTACAAAATGTTATCCCTATAAACCATACAATTTCCCGGTTACACGGATCATGTTCCGATATCCTTTTTTTTTTACTTGTTACTCTTATTACAGTATGTTTTTTTTTCTTTCGTTGTATGTTGGTGACGTCGTCTGGAGTTGTTGTATGTTTGGATTCGTCGTATAGTATGTTAGTGCTGTCGTCTGACCTTCGCTTAAAGTCGTCGCATATTTGGTGCACTTGTCGTATGCCGGTGTTTTCGCTGCATGTAAGTATCTTCATTTCTGAAGTTGCCATTAATTTTGCGTCGTTATTTTATGCCATTACTGGCGTCGTTCTTAGTGCGTTATTTTTTTCTTTCTGTTTGTGTCATTTTGTTTATTTTATTTTCTACTAATCACATGTATGTTTTCCTTTTAGTAATTGTTGATTTGTCACCACTAGGTTGATGTCTTGGTGTTGTAGATTGGTTTCGTCGTATGTTGGTGCCTCGTCATTTTCAGTGGTGCCGCTAATTTCGAGTTGCTATTTTTGACGCCATTATCGGCACTTTTGTTTATTTCGATTCTTTACCAATTGCTTATTGGTTCCTCTTTGGTCGTCATTGATTCGTCACTGTTGAGTTGGTATCTTTGGCATTGTTATGGTTAATAATATATATTTCTTTAGAGTCGTCGCTTTAGTGCCGTTGTTACGAAGTTAGGGTAAAATGTATGGGACGCGGGTTAGAGGTTAGAGAAAGGGTAGGTGGGAACGCGAATTAGAGGTTAGGGAAAGGGTAAGTGTGGACACGATTAGAGATTAGGGTAATGTATTTAGAAAAAATTGGTAGTAAGCAGTCCTACCGAATAATTGATTGCGGGACAATTAATTGCAATTTTTCATTAATTAATTGCAATTTTATGTTGTTCCCCAAATGCAAATTGGCCCAGTTGTCAATTGAGACAGCCCAGATAACAATTTAATTTTGGGCCGTCGGTTTCCCCAGATGCAAATGTAATGTAATTAACAACTATATAATAATGTAATAATAATATGTTAACTTATTTTACATTTATCCAAAATTTTTTTAATATAATACTATACATAACAAAAATATACTGTCTTATGGCTCTTTTACAACCTTTTTACAATGTATTCTTACAAGTGAATATGAAGCACAAGTGGTTGTTCCACCAATCTTTTTGCAAAGCAACTAACTTTTATTCCTTACAATGGACTAAGCAAGCTTTTGTATTTTATTAAACAAAACACTATCTATGAAAACTAAACAATCTGTAGAGCAGTATAGTTTGGGTTTTTCTGACCTAGAACAGAAGTATAAATATATAAATGAATAAAATAGATTAATAACATATAACATAATATACAATACAATGTGACAAATATAATACAATATGATATGATACAATATGATATTACATGATATGATATAGTATATAGAAAATAATAAACAAACAAAGCTTCTATAACTATTATGAAGAAAACATAACAATTCTTCTTCCAGAAATTGTAAATCTTCATCACAGAAGCTTTTTTAATAACAGTAGACTAATCAATGTCTTGAGTATATGGTTCACATGCTTTTACATAATTAGAATCATTATTATCAACTTTTCATATCCATCAACCAGGTTGCTAAATATCATGATCAAATCTTTCTTTGTCAATTGATGGAATCCATTTTCATATTTAAATTTTAAGCTAAAATCCTCTGCAATCATCAATATCCTTATTTCTACTTGTCCATTCTTGAATGGTTATGTTGGGACCACATGTCAGGCACCATTCTTTCAAATGTGTTATCTTTATTACAAGCTGATTCTTACAAAGTCATAATGTTGATCTCTATCATATTCATATGTATATATGTATCAATGTTTTTTTTTGGAAGCCCAATCATTAGATTAAACAATTATTCATATAAACTCAATTAATTAATTATTAATAATAGTGTTCCACACGGATCGGATCAGATGGATATTTTAAAGATCCGGATCCGATTTGAAAACCGGATCGAATCCAAGTCCAGATTCGGATCTGAACAAGAAAGATCCGAATCCAGATCTGGATCTGATAATAGATAATGCTTTTTCTTAAATATGTACTTATTTGAATAATCGCTTTGATATTTTTTAATTATTTTTTTAATTATGATGTTTTCTTTTTTAATTATTACGATATTTTAATCATTACAATATTTTTTTAATCATTACAAAATTATTATGATAATTTTTTAATTATTATTTTCAAATCATTAATAATTAATGTCATAACTTTTAAAAGAACCTTTGAACCAATTTATTTTCCAAGCGAATATCTTATAATTTAAATAAAAATTATAAAAAAATATTATTATTATGGATATATCAATTATTATTCACTGATTTCGAAGAATTTCTTAAGCATATGCGTACTACAAGCTGCTTTTGCTAAAGATTATCTTTATTCAATTTTTCATATCTGCCCATGTTTTTACGACTTCTTAATACTGGTTCAATCTCTAATGATTTATTTAAATCAGCAGCAACTCAATATCTGCTCAAGTATGACTTAAATATGAACTTAGCAAAATAATTATTTAGAACTATTGAAAATAATATTGTTATATACATATAGTTCATCTAGTTTTCTTCACCATGACCTTAAACATCAAAAAGTTCTTCGGTATCAGAAAAAGTTTTTTTTAAAAGAAGTTTCTTGTTCAATATCATAACGCATAATGCAAAGTTCTTTAAATCTAAAATTTATTATCATAACGTCCCTTTTTTTTATAATCGTTAGGGATTAGAAGGCTTAGAAGGTTTAGAAAGTTTAGAAAATTTACAAAGTTTAAAAAACTTAGAAGGTATAAAAAACTTAAAAGGGCATTCAAAGTTTATTTGGTTTAGAGATAAAACAAAAATTAGATGCCTTAGAAGTTAAGGGTAGGGTAAATGTAGATCATTTTTCATATGATCTACATGGTATATTAGATTTTTATATAGTAAATAAAAAAATGCTTCTGATAAATTATTTTAAGATTTTGACCAATTTGTATAAAATTTATATAATAGTTAGTTTTAAATAGGTTGTTTATAATAATGAAGTTGCGCAATATTCATTGCTTTAAAAAAAATCAACTTTACATATAATTAAATTTTTGTAGGACGCTATATGATTTTTGTAGGTTGTACAAAGAATTGATTGGTCAGATCATACGATGTTTATATGTAAATTATATAACATCATATAAATTGGTTACACAAAGTTGATCTACAATCGATTTTATATGAAATTGGAAATTTGTACACCCTACTCTTAAGGGAATATTTTTTTAGCAATATAAGCCAATCAGAATCCAGCCTATTATTAGAACGGATCCAAACAGATCTACCAGATCGGATTCCAATATGGATCTGAATTCGGTAGTTCTTATAAATTATGGATCCGTATTTGATCTGAACACCAGATCCGGATCAGATCTGGCTTCTCAGATCAGATCTGCAGAACACTAATTTATAAAATCTTTGGCTGCTTAGTTGTATAAAATAAATGCAGTTAAACGAATAACAGTTCCAATTTCGAGGTTGTATTAGGGCGGTGGAAACTCTGAAATCAGATGAGAAAATATAAGTTTTTTCTTTTTAGTTTTTTTGTGTTTTCTAATTTCAGTACGTATTTACTTTTTCAACCTGTGCTAGATGTACATACGTATACATTTATTTATTTGACTTTTTAAACAAAATGACAGTGAAGTTTTTTGAAAATCTTTCAAGTATTACCTTGAACTTCTTAAAGATAAAGAAGACTTTAATGTAATTATTAAAATTGGCAAATCTCCGAATGATAAAATATATATTCAGCTTTTTGAGATGGCAGAAAACTCTGAATTAACTTACTGGTGTACATTAAGATGCGGAAACCCTTGAAATTAAGGTGAAAAAATTTTTTTTTCTATTTCAAATGCTGCTTAAGTTATGAAATAGATATAATATATATAAGTTAATATTTGCAGTAAACTCATAGCCGTTCATGTTCTTAAAAAAACCAAAAAAAATGTACTATCAATTTTTTATTGTTGTAGGACCCGGACATCTCTGATATATGTCATATTTTTTTTAGCAAATTGCAGAAAATTTGGTCTGAGGTCCAAATTTAAGTTTTAGCAAATTAAGGTTAATTTTAAAAAAGGTTATATAAAGCATTTTGGCAAATTACAGCAATTTTATGCATATTATATTTTATTTTTAGCAAATTACCTGCATTTTGCAAGAATCATATCCAAAAATAAGCTATCTCATTTTTTTGTACTACTATGATTTTTAAAAATTTAAGATGCTTAATTTTGAATTTTTTTGATCAAAAAATCCAAAATTAAGCATTTTCTCTTAAATTTTTAAAAAATATAAAAGTAAATATGCCAGAATAATGTATTTTTATGTGCTCACAAGTTTTTTTTAGAGCACAATGTTAGAATCAACTAGTAAAATTTTGAGAATCATAGAATTTTTAGTATTTTTATTAATAAAATTATATAAAATATTATAATTCTCCACATTTTACTAATTGATTCACATTGTGCCCTAAGAAAACTCGTTCAGCACATAAAAATACATTATTCCGGCATATTTGATTTTATATTTCTTGAAAATTTAAGAGAAGATGCTTAATTTTGGATTTTTTGATCAAAAATCCAAAATTAAGCACCTTCTCTTGAATTTTCAAAAATATAAAATTAAATATGCCGAAATAATGTATTTTTATGTGCTGAACAAGTTTTCTTAGGGCACAATGTTAGAATCAATTAGTAAAATTTGGAGAATTATAATATTTTATATAATTTTATTATAAAGATACTAAAAAATTCTATGATTCTCCAAATTTTACTAATTGATTCTAACTTTATGCTCTAAGAAAATTTGTTTAGCACTCAAACATTTATGACCTATATTAGAGATGTCCGGGGTCCTATTGTTGTTGAATTTTTTGTAGCATTATTACTAATAATATTATAGTTTTAAACATATATACTTTGTTTTTAAAAAAAGAGCAAAAAGCTTTTACCAAAGTGTTCAAGAAAATTTTTTTATCACTTATGATGAAAAATTGGATAAAAGGATTAAAATATATTTTTTACTATCAAAACCTTATAAAAATGCTAATATAAAAAAATTTTAATAAAAACAGATATGTTAATTTATAATTAATAATAGTATATGAACAAGAAATTAACCAAAAATTAAATATAAAATATTATTGTCTTTGTATTATTAATTCTTTCATTATCTTAGTGAATTTATTTATTTTATTTTAGCAAAAAAAATATTCTTTTTGATAATATTATATTTCTAGAAGTACTCTCATTATTGTATTCTAAAAAGATACTAGTATTACTAGTATCAACGATATTATTACTATATTTTAAAGTAAAAATGTTTGATACAATAGCATCATCTCTTATAATATTAGCAACATTACAGAACCAAAAAAACAAAAAGTAATAGCAAATTAAATGTAAATAATATTTATTGCTCTTGTATAATTAATTTTAGTAGAGTTATTAATTTATTTATTTTTAATTTGGCAAAAAGAAGTATTGTATTCTAAAAAGATACTTGCATTATCTTTGATAGTAGTATTATATTCTAAACATTATTGTCACATTCCAAAACAGAAACATTTGATGCAGTATTACTTTACAATATCTTAAGTGCAACAAATTAAAGATTTATATTTTTATAAATTAGTTCAAATTTGTCAAAACAATAATACCAAATTGTGTTAATTTTTGACAAATCAGTAAAGAATAGAGGCAATAATTAATAAGTTTTAAGTAATACTAAAGGTATACCTTTTAGTAATTATAGTAATAGATTATTCTTTAAACTATAAACAAATCCAGACAAATTTGTCTGAAAAATTGCTATAAATATGCATATCAGTTATGATCTATATTTTTTAAAACTTAAAATATTTAATTAAAAATTTTTTTTAATAATATTTGAAAATAAGAATTATATTATAGTAGTATTTGATTTTATATTACTAGGAAACGGAAACCGTTAATGTCCGAAGCCAAAAATAACAATTAATAAATACAAGTTTACTTAGTGCATTAAGTTAGAATTAATTAGTAAATTTTGTAAATTATAAGATTTTATAGAATTTTATTAATAAAATTCTATAAAATCTTATGATTCATAAAATTTTACTAAATAATTCTAACTTAATGCACTAAGTAAACTTGTTCAGCACCTAAAAATACATTAAATCGGCAGTGTTGTTTTTATTTTACTTGAAATTTGGAGAAAAGATGCTTAAATTTGACTTTTTTGATCAAAAATCCAAAATTATGCATCTGTTCTCCAAATTTCAAGTAAAATAAAAATAACATAGCCGATTTGATGTATTATTAGGTGCTAAACAAGTTTAATTAGTGCATAAAGTTAGAATTAATTAATAAGAATTTGTGAATTATAAGAATTTGTAGAATTTTATTAATAAAATTCTATAAAATCTTATGATTCATAAAATTTTACTAAATAATTCTAACTTAATGCACTAAGTAAACTTGTTCAGCACCTAAAAATACATCAGATTGGCCATGTTTTTTTTATTTTACTTGAAATTTGGAGAAAAGATGCTTAAATTTGACTTTTTTGATCAAAAATCCAAAATTATGCATCTGTTCTCCAAATTTCAAGTAAAATAAAATTAACATAGCCGATTTGATGTATTATTAGGTGCTAAACAAGTTTAATTAGTGCATAAAGTTAGAATTAATTAATAAGAATTTGTGAATTATAAGAATTTGTAGAATTTTATTAATAAAATTCTATAAAATCTTATGATTCATAAAATTTTACTAAATAATTCTAACTTAATGCACTAAGTAAACTTGTTCAGCACCTAAAAATACATCAGATTGGCCATGATTTTTTTATTTTACTTGAAATTTGGAGAAAAGATGCTTAAATTTGACTTTTTTGATCAAAAATCCAAAATTATGCATCTATTCTCTAAATTTCAAGTAAAATAAAAATAATTATGCCGATTTGATGTATTTCTAGATGCTGAACAAGTTTACTTAGTGCATAAAGTTAGAATTAATTAATAAAAATTTGTGAATTATAAGATTTTACTAATTAATTCTAGCTTCATGCACTAAGTAAACTTGTAAAAGACAACTTTGATGCATAGTCAGCAAATTTTTTATTAAGTAAATCGATCTTAATTAATAAGACAATTTTATTCATCGTTATAAGTTCTACTTACCTCTAAATTTTCATAAAAATTGGATGATTTTTTATTAGTTGATTTTTATAAAATACACTTTTGTACCAAAAGAATCTATTATGACGCCAGGTAGTTTTTTACAAATGTCCATTAGTAAAAAATTATCCGATTTTTATGAAAATTTAGAGGTAGGTAGATTTTGTTATGGCGAACAAAATTGTCTTAATAATGAAGGTCGATTTACTTAATAAAAAAAGCCACTATTAGCATACTACGATTAAGTTTTATTAAAACTTAAAATTAAAAATTTTTATTTTTTTGTTGTGTTAGCACGCGACGCGTTTATTGGCTAATTACGTGGCGTGACAGACGTCATCACGTGACGTGACAGATTTCCTATAAAAAATAGTATTTCGTTAATAAAACGTGATCCAGTGATCCAAATGAAATGATTTTGGTACCATTGGATTCGTCTCATAGAGACGAATCGAATAGTACAAAATCATCCAGATTGGATCACTGGGTCATAATATATCCAAGTTTTTGTAAAAATTTTTGTATTCTGATGTCTAGAAGTATAGTGTCCTCAGCTACGCTTCGGACAATAAATAAAAAAGTTTAAGTTGCTTATAAGCTAAAACTAGCCAAATTTTAAAAATTTTTTAACCAAAAAAATTATTTACTTATTTTTGGTGAACTCTATAATTTTTACTCTAGCTTCTTGTTTTAATACAATATTGTAGTTTATAAAAAGATTACAACTTTTATTATTGCAACTTTTGTGATTTATTTGTAAAAATTAGAACTTGTATTAGAAGTAAAAGTTTTTTTATAAACAGAATATATAAAATTTAGAAAAATCTAAAGAAAAATTTTATTAAAATAAAAACTTTAATCTTTTATTGTTTTAAAGTTTATTAATAATTTTAAAAAGAATTTAACTAATTTTAACACCTGGTTAAAGTTATAAATTTTAACCACCCTTTATTTTTATAGAGTTTTTATATAAAAAATTATTCTTTAAAGATTTGGGTTAGGGTATAGGTATATTAAGTTAAAGAATAGATTATTCATATGCAAAATTAGATGCCAAAAACTTTTATTTAATAGCCCAAAGCTAGTTTTTGTAATAAAATTTTGTGATATTAATAATTTTTTAAATTTTCTTAAAATTTTCTTAAAATTTTCTTTATTTTATTACACAAGATTCTGTGACCTAATTGGTAAATTATAGGGTGGCTACATCACCAGGGGCAAATTAGCAACACTCTTTTAAAAAATTTTCATAATAAAGTTATAAATATATTTTAAAAAAAATATTCTATAAATAAAATACATCTCATATTTTTAATAAAATTTTATTTTATTTAAAAACTTGTAAATATTTCTAAAAAATCCAAACAAATTTGCCTGAATTACAGTTTAAGAAATAAACTAAAGCTTTTAAAAAATTTTTTAATATTGAATATTATAGTAGTGAAATATGGGATTTTTTTAATATTATTAAATATTTTAGTAAAAATTTATAAAAAATTTTTTTAATATTGTTGAATATTATAGTAAATTATATAAGAAATTTTTTTAAATATTGCTAATCTAAGCTAATTTTGAGTTTTTCAAACTAAAATATTATTGTTATATTTTATTTAATGATTTCTGTCAATTTGGAATTATATGTTATTTTAATTAATGCAATAAATTTAGAAATCTTGAGTAAAAATTAATTAATTCCAGCTTATCTGACTAGTAATTGCTCTGTATAAGTTATTAAATTATAATTAGTACATATCAGTTATAGAACATGTCCCTTTGAAATAAGTTTATAATAAAATTATAATAAAAACATATGAATTTACTATAAACTTTGGGCTAAAGATCCTTCTTAGCTTAACTAATTAACTTAAATTAAATTTTACAAACATATAAAACAAGAAAAAAAATTTAAATTTAAAAACTGTACCGAAATTTTGTTTATTTTGCACTATTTCAAAATGTAACTTTATCAAAAACAAATATTTACTAATTTTGAAACAGAAGTTATATAAAATTGTGCTCTAAACAACTTTACTTAGTCGCAAAATATAGGTTATCTTGATAAAAAAGTAGGTTAGCTATATGCTAAAATTAAAAATTTTTGGTTTGCAATATAAAACTACTTTTTTTATTAAGGTAATTTGATTTGGGCCTTTAAGCAAACTTGTACAGCATGTAAAAGGGCTTCCAGAAATCAGCTGATTTTTTTTACTATGAGTCCACCTCACTCTTACCCCACCCACCCCACCTGATACCCCAATCAGCCAATCAGATTTTACGAATTAAAAAATTAGATATTATTTAATAGTAAATAACTTTTGATCTACTGGGCCAATTTTGATAATTTAACTACCAAAATGATCCTCTCAATGAGAGGATTCTAGCAAGACCAATATTATCAAAATCTATTCACTGGATCCTAAGATCAGAATAGATTTGTATTACTATAGAAGTTTTATAATTTATTAAAAAATTATAAACATTTATTTGATGATCCGCCAGTCAACTGATGCATGATCATAGTGTAACGTGATGCAAATTACTATGTAAATCACTTATAGACAAAATGCCACGATCACCCAAGGAAAAATATTTTTCTTATTAAGTTAATGAGTCATGTCGACTAATTGAAAGTTGTAGAGCTCGTCGAGACGCATCTAACGGTGGTTATATCATCAAAATCTGCCTAGTAGATACGGAGATATCGTCGAAAAACGATTTGGTGACTATATAAAATTCTATGTAAACAAACATTTGTTTATATAAAATTTTACATAGTCGCCCAATCGTTTTTTGAAGATAACTCAGCATCTACTGGGCCAATTTTGATGATATTACCACCTCTAGATTCGTCATAATGAGCTCTACAACTTTCAATTAATCGGTATGTTTCATTAACTTAGTAAAAAAAATAATTTTCCTTGGGTGATCGTGGCATTTCTGCTATAATAATCTATATTATAGGTAGAAATGACACGATCACCCAAGGAAAAATATTTTTTTTACTAAGTTAATGAATCATGCCAATTAATTGAAAGTTGTAGAGCTCATTATGACGAATCCAAAGGTGGTAAGATCATCAAAATTGGCCCAGTAGATGCTGAGTTATCTTCAAAAAACGATTGGGCGACTATGTAAAATTTATGTAAACAAATGTTTGTTTACAATAGAATTTTATATAGTCGCCCAATCGTTTTTTGGCGATATCTCCGCATCTACTGGGCCGATTTTGATGATCTAACCACCGTTAGATGCGTATCGGCGAGCTCTACAACTTTCAATTAGTCGACATGACTCATTAACTTAATAAGAAAAATATTTTTCCTTGGGTGATCGTGGCATTTCGTCTATAAGTGATTTACATAGTAATTTGCGTCATGTTACACTATGATCATGCATCAGTTGACTGGCGGATCATCAATTATAGAAACACAAATTTATTCTGATTTCTGGATTCTGTAATTGGATTTTTATGATTTTGGGCTTGCTAGAATCCTCTTATTGAGCTGATTATTTTGGTAGTTAAATCATCGAAATTGGTCTAGTAGATCAAAAGTTATTAACAATTAAAAATTAATTTTCAATTGTTAATAACTTTTGATCTACTGGGCCAATTTTGATGATTCAACTACCAAAATAATCAACTCAATAAGGATTCTAGCAAGCCCAAAATCATTAAAATCCAATCACTAGATCTAAGATCGAAATAGATTGTGTTACTATAGAAGTTTTATAATTTATTAAAAAATTATAAACCATTTATAGTAACACAAATTTATTTTAGGCTTGCTAAAACCCTCTTATTGAAAGGATCATTTTGGTAGTTAAATTATTTTTTTAAATTCAGCAATCCTACCCTCTGTGTCTGTAGACTTTATTATACGACTGCATTTGTACATATATTCTACTCTAACAGAAAGTTCACCCGATTTCATCCAAGTGCGACCCGCCTAGCAACATTTTGCCTCAATTCAGATTCTCAACTTACTGAGAATATGATTCCTTCTATCACTAGCTGGCATATGCTAACCATATCAAGATTGCCTTCTTTTTAGACTTTTTTCTCCTACCTTTCTAGTAGAAAGAACCTACTACAAGAAAAACTATAACAAATAAGGAGAAGATATAAAAGAAAAAATAAAATTGGGAAATGCTAACTACTACCTAAACAACAAACCAAAATTCGACCACAAAGATAAAAATGAAAAAAAAAGAAGAAAAAAGCAAAAAGAAAGAAATACATGATAGCACTATCAATGTCTGTGCAAGACTATAAAAATTATATAGTATTAGTACAAGGAAACGCCTCATACCATATACTATATACATCAAAAAGAAAAAAAAAAAGAAAAAATCTATACGCCTAATAGGATGTCTAGAAAAAAATTTCATTACGTCATCTCTCCCGACCTCTGACATGTCCTTTTTGTTTATCATGTATGCAGAAACGGACCTTACTCGTGACGTCGATTCCAATTTGGAAGGCGCTATCCTAATTTGAAAGGAGTACCGTATGTGTCCGAAATTAAGCTACCTTTTTTGGCCAAAAAATTACACGAAAAATCGTAAAATAGCTTATTTTCGAAATATAGCATTTTTTGAAAAAATTGAAAAATGTACTAATAAAAAGTTATCCAAATGACACCAAATTTTTATTGTAGATGTATTCTGATGCGCTGAACAACTTTACTTAATCAACTTTTTGAAGTTAACTTAGTATAAAAAAAGGTTTATATGTAGCAACTGCTAACAAATTTTTAAAGATTTTTAAAAAAAATCAGGGGGGTAGCTTATTTTAGGTAGTAGCTTATTTTCGGACATATACGGTAAACACTGCTGATCTTTTGGAGGGGGTAAACCGAAATGCCCACTTTTTGAAATTTCGAAAAGACCAAAGGAGCTCGGGGGAAAGTACCAAACTTGAAGGAGTTTGAAAAAGTTACGCTATATAGAATAACATATCTAACCAAGCCTCTACTTCTATTTTTATATCTATAGAACTTGACAAAGCTCCAGAGTTTCTCTGCTACGTCTTTGCTCAATAGTACCAAAGCCTGCCAAGGTGCTTCGCTTAAAAGTCTGCAAATCTTTTTCAACTCTATTTCAGGCTCAGAACATCTAGTGAATGGACTTTGTACCCGACAGCAGCTTGGTGAAGTTTTGTTGTATATAGACATGTTAACTATAGAGTTTTCGTAGGTCAGTATTCTTGAAAAATTTGGTACGAAGGATTGTTGGAAAGAGTTCTGCATTTTGGTAGTTAAATTATTAAATTTGATCCAGTAAATTAAAGTTATTAATTATTAAATATTGTTAATAAATCTATAATTTTGGTCAAAAATAATTTTGTAACTTTGGCCAGAATTATAAAATTTTGGCTGAAATTATACCTGATACTTCAGCTGATCTACCAACTCTCTAAAATCAGCTGATTTCTAGAAGCCCCTAATTCTACTTATACTAAGTTTGAAATACATTTTCTTAAACCTTTTACTAAGTAAAAAAATAGAATTAAAGTTAAAAAAAATTTTTTCTAAAAGAAAAATTTTTTTTTTCTAACTTTACCGGTAACCCTATTTTTTACTTAGTAAAAAGTCCAAAAAAATGCATTTTAAATTTAATACATGTAGAATTATATGCTTAACAAGTTTGATTAAAGGCCCAAAGCAGATTATCTTAAGGGTTTTATATTGCAAACCAAAAATTTTTAATTTTAGTATATGGAGTGTCTTCAATTAAAAGGGCCCATTTTTACATATATTTTATTTTGAGATATTTGAGTTTAATTATTTGTTTTGATTTTCGGACTGATCCGGGATCAATCAAATTTCACGATATTGATTGGTTAAAGACGGCAGGTGACTATCAGGTAAACTCGTGATGTGTTGGCTCTACGCAGCCTCATGTAATTTTTCTTTTTACATTATCTTGATTTTTTATTATGTAATTTGACTTTCATTTATAATTAAAAAAAGTCAATCATGCCAAAATTTATATGAATTTAACAAAAACTCATTTTTCAAAAAAATGTAAAAATGTGCCCTTTTAATTGAAGACACCCTATATAGCTAATCTACTTTTTTGTCAAAATAACCTATATTTTGCAACTAGAGTTCTGCAATTTGATTTGATTTAATTTGATCAAATATTTGATTTGATCAAATATTTGATTTTAAATCAAATTTAAATACAGAAATTTCTAATCAAATTAAATTCAAATTGACAAAATATTTGATTTGATAAATATTTGAAAAATTTTATTGAAACTATAGATTTAATAGCTATTTACACAAATTTTATTAAGACACCTTTTTATTCTTATATGAAACTAGGGCTATTTTGATTAGAAGAATATTTTTTACTTAATACAGAAAATTAATTAACTTAGTAAAATTTTGCACAAATTAAAAATTTTGAAAAGTGACCAAAAATTTTAAAATTTTTTAAAAATTACAAATAAATTTAATACATTAATTTTTACAGTACTCTTTCTGACGATCACTTGGACCAAATTTCCTAACAGAAGAAAAACAAAAAGTTTTTTGTTGGAGTATTGATAATAGTCGCAGGACCTACGGTTTTTACAAAGGTCAACCTTCTTTATCTAGGGGACTTCTTTGATATATTTGGCATGCAAGCCAAAAGCGTTTTAGTACAAGATAACTGGCAGGAGGTTGCACCCATTTTGGTAGAGTTATCACTACTCCGTCGACGAAGTAACCTGTGAAAATATAATAGGGAACAACAAAGAAATGAGTTTTTCAATATTAAATTTTTTACAAGTGGTCCCTTCGTATCATCTTTCTCGTCTTCCTGCCGTTTTCCAAAATTTTCGACAAAAAGTGGCGATTTGGCTTACCCCTCCAAACGATTGGCAGTGTTTACTTTTTCAAATCTGAACAGACCCAGTAGAATGCAACCACGTGACGTGTTTGTTTACGAATACAGTTCCAGTGCTACTTCATATGATGTTGCTCTAGTTGAATGGTTTAGGGATATCCGAGGTTGGACATATAGTCAGAAGAAAATATTAGTTAAAGCATTGCTTTATAGTAGAGATATACAATAGTTGCAATTGTTATATAATTTTTATTCAACCTACCATGGGTTATAATAGTGTATTTTCTTTTCTTTTTTCCATTGGTTTTTGTTTCTTTTTTTGTTAGACTAGCCTTCGTGCTATACCATGTGTTTTTTTTCTTTTTTGTTTTCCTCTTCCATTTTTCGTGTTTGTTTTTTTTTCTTTTTGTATTTTTGTTTTCTTGGCTTTGATCTTTTTTTTTTTTTTTGTTTATTCCCTCTCTTTATTTGTCCTTAGTAAATTCCTTGTTAGTTAAAGGAATATGAAGGAAAGAAGAAGCCATTTTGGTGTGGCACTTAGGCTAGTTTAACATAGCCTCTAGCTTTTAGATTCATCTTCAAATTAGTGCGGCAGGTTGTACTTGGGCACCATTAAGGCAGCAGGTAATGTCAGATTTGCAAATTAGGAGTAAACAAGTGTATTATATAGCGATATATTTAGTATCTTAATAAAATACTGGCAAAACTGCCTAAGTAAAAAAAAAAAATTAAAAAAATAAATTTGATTTAATTTGATTAAATCAAATCAAATTAAGGGTTTATTTGATTTAATCAAATTCAAATATTTGATTTGATTCAACTTTGAGGAACCCTATTTGTGACTAAGTAAAGTTGTTTAAAGCACAATTTTATATATAACTTCAGTTTCAAAATTTGTAAATATTTGTTTTTAATGAAGTTGCATTTTGAAATAGTACAAAATGAACAAAATTTTGTTAAGGTTTTTAAACTCAAAATTTTCTTTTTTTTTAGGTTAATTAGTTAAATTGAAAAGGATCTTTAGCCCAAAATTTATAGTAAATTTATATATTTTTATTATAATTTTTATTATAAACTTATTTCAAGACTATTTTAAGAAGACATGTCCTATAACTAATATATATAAAAGCAAAAAAAATAAAAGCAAGCTTTTACTAATTTGTTTACTTTTTAAATAGCATTATATATCTTTAAAATTATTTTACTTTAACTTTTTTTTAGTTTGTGAATTTTTTAACAATACTAAAAACATAAACTACTATTTTAAAAAACAAAATTAAATTATAAAAATAAAAGAGCTGTCATAAATCAGGTAATTTTCATTTCTTAAAAGGCTACTCCCACTACTCCCTTACCCACCTACATCTAACACCTTATTAGCCAATCAAATTGTACAAAAAATTTATATATGAATTAAAAAATTTTAATATTATCTAACTTTTGATCTACTAAACCATTTTAAATAATTTAACTACCAAAATAATTCTCTCAAAAAGAAGAGTCTAACAAGCCTAAAATTATTAAAATCCAATTACTAGATCATAAGATCGATCTAGGTTTTCATAATATTATATAGTATTATTAAAATATTATAATATTTATAGTAATACAAATCTATATTAATCTTATGATCTAGTAATTGGATTTTAATTATTTTAGGCTTGTTAGAATCCTCTCTTTGAGAGAATTATTTTGGTAGTTAAATTATTCAAATTGGTCCAGTAGATCATAAGTTATTTGATATTAAATTTATATATAAATTTATAATATTAATTAAAAAAATTTTTATAATTTTGGCCAGAAATTGATAATTCTGCCCAAAATTATATCTAATACTTTGGCTGACCCACTCACCCACCAAAAAATTAGCTGATTTCTATCAGCTTCTTAAAACAAAATAAGAGTGCTAACATTTATTATCTAATATCTATTTAGAGGCTTATTTCCACCTCTAAATAATATATTTAGTTAAATTTAATTGGCTAAAATTTTTTATATAAGGTAAAATTTGGTTTGATTCCTATTCCTAAAATACTATTTAATAAATATTAGCACCCTGATAATGACTATAAATACTATATATTCTTGAAAATAAGCTACTTTTTTTTGTACCAAAAATTATACAAAAAAATATGAGATAGCTTATTTTTAAATTGTCAAATTTTTTAAAAAATTAAAAAATATACTAATAAAAAGTTGTCCAAACAATACCAAATTTTTTTGTAAATATATTTTAATGTTCTGAACAAGTTTACTTAATAGCACTTTTGAGGTTTATTTATTAAAATTTGAAAATAGATTTTTTAAGATTATTAAAAAAATTAGAAAGTAGTTTATTTTTAGAGTAGCTTATTTTTGAAAATATATGGATGTATTTGAGCATTGCAAATTTGTAAAATATTTATTGCTATATAGAATCTTTAATAGCAAAAAAAGGACAATAGGCAAAAAAAAATTTTTATTTTAATTTATGATCTGAATATGAACTAGTAAAAAAGTATAGTAAATTGCAAGGATACCTGTATGGGTCACCTGACCTGACAGGTTATGGGTCAGAATTTGTTCTAATCTGAGTCAAACAGATCAGAATTATAGATGATATAAAAAAATTTTTTTTAAAAGTTTTTTATACCAGGAATGGGGTGATATGTAAATATTACAAAGTGTATGATTATATAGCAATTTAATGTCATTACTCCACAAAATCTTGGGTAATTTATTGAACACAATAGGGACATGACACTAATGTGACTGCAGATTTTCTCTTTTACATATGTACTTACGTACATGCCTTGCTGTCACTTTACTGTATTATTAGCTTATTGAAAAATTTTATATGTACTAGCTTGTATTAGTTGATCAACTAAAAATTGTTGATTTGTAATTATTAAATTAATTATACATAGTAGAATATTCAAAGAAGTCATGCACGGAAAAATAAGTAATTTCCGTAGACTATTAGTAATAACTTCATGTCCTTTTTTTAAATTTAATTTTGATCTTTGATTAAACTGGTTTTGTGCAATGATGTCACGCAGCTATTTAGTAGTTTTAAAATTTTTTATAAAAAAAAGCCTACTAATAAATTCGAATTTATTAATATTACTGTATCATTACACAACTTTATCAGTCTTTTCAATTAGAGAGACAATCGAATTCTATGAATTCTATAAATTCTGCATATTAAAGACAATGATAATATACAGGATTCATAGTATTTACAGAATTCGATTGTCTTCCTAATTTAAAAGTGCAATTAACTTTAAGAAATTTTATGATTGTCCATATGACCCGTTGACCTGGATTATGACCCAGGTCAAGTATCTGACCCGTCAGGTCACTATTATCTAACCTGGATCAGAACACTATCGATTTGTACTAAATAAACCTTTCTCATGTGCATAGAAGATAATTATAAGCATAATAGTAGTTAAAATATTAAAATTAGCTAAGTGAATTATAGATATAGCATTTTTGTCTTTATGACTATTTGTTTGCTTCTTTGTTTATATTATATAGTCATAAAGCAAATATATTTATATTTCATGATCTATTGGGCTAATTTTAATATCTCAACTACTATTATGCTCATATTTTTTTCTTCTACAATGTTTGTTATATATACAAAAGAAATTTATTTAGTATAAAATCAATTTATCCTTAGAAAAATGCCATATTCCAAAAAAGATAAATTTTAATAGTAAAAATTATATGATTTTTTACTAGTTTATAGATAGATCACAAAATAATTAATTTCTTGAAAAATTGAATTAAAAAATACAATTTTTATAAAATTACAAATTAAAATTTTTGGTTTATTGCTCCTTTTTGCTATAGAGATCCCTATATATCCTAATATCAAATAAAATAAATGGACATTGACCTGTAAAATTGTTTAGCAAAAAGTTATTAAAAAGCTACTGTACATAACCCAGCTCAATTTTTAAAGCAAAATTTGGAGTCAAATAGCTATAAAGTAATTTATTTATTTATTATTTTAGTGAGTTCTAATTCATTAATTATTGATTCAATTATCTATTAATATTTAGTTTTTAACAAATAATTGTATTATTATTAGTATTAAAGTTATAAATTAAATAGCAACTGTTATTATATGATAATAGTTACTATTATAATGCATCCAGTCTATAAAACAAAAACACAAAAATTTTTAAAAGCAATTTTATTGAAAATTTTGATCCAAATCAAAATTTACTAAAATTTTTTTCTATATAAATTAATTATGTGATATAAAATAATTGGCCTTTGATTGTACTAGTCATGTGATTGTAATTTTAAATAGTTAAACCAATTAACTTTTAAAGAGAAAATTTAATTTGAATTGAAGGTTTAGACTACTTATCCTAGACTCTGAGATTTAAAAATTTTGTAGTAAACCTTGATTAATTAGCTAATAGAAATGTTTGTTGTATACTAATTATAAAAGTGATTTTTGTTTACCATTTTTTTTCTGCCTTGGTGTTATTGTAGTTGTCTGTACATGTTGTATTTATAGAGGTTTGACTGTAAATTGACTCTTAAAGTAATTAACTAAATTAACTGTTAGTAAAATAATTTTAATAAAGTTAAGCAAAGCTGTCTTAAGATTTATTGTTTTATTAGTGCTTTTTTTTTTGTTTTAATTTTTTTTTATGTTTTTTATTTATTTATTTATTTTTTATTGTTTTTGATCTATTTTTCTATTTTTTTATATTTTATTTATATTTTTTTTTGCTGTTTTTGCCTATTTATTTATTGTAATAAATAACAATAAATTATTAAATAAAAAATTATAAACTATATTTCTAAGAGAATAAACTTGTAAATAGTAGTATATACAAATATGATAGTAAAAAAACTTAGAATTTTTTACTTAACAGCTATTGGATTTGAACCAATCACATTTGGGATCTATTTTAATTTGCCTAAACTCCTGGGTTTATAATAACTATTCTAAACTAGAGGTCTTGGTTAAAAAATGAACGTGTAATATCTTTTTGAATCACATAATTATAGCTAACTTAATGCTTATTCTGCCCAAATTGAAATAAAAGTTTTGGCTAAATTAATCAAAATTTTTGTTTAGAACTAGTGACTGGACTCATATAAACTTGTAACTCATGAATTAAACTAGAAAAGTACACAAATTATTCAATTAAATTATATACTCAAGTTTCATTCGAATAGTTAAGTTATGGCAATTAATTCACTAATAAATTTATAAAATTGCATGAAGCAAATATAATTCAATTTTGTATGCATATTTAAATGTATATATATTTTAATCTGTAAAAAGCAAATATAAATTTAGTATATATATTATAAAAGCAAGTACATATTAGATATATATATCATAGAATTTAATTATGTTTTACTGTATAAAGCAAATATATCTAATTACAAATTACTAATAAGTGTATTTTATTTAATATTATTAGCTGTAAATATTGTATCCAATAAATCCAAATTCTTTTTTAAAAATAACATCTCACCCACCAATTCCAGATCAAGGTTTGTATGTTTTGCTATAATATTATTTCTAACATCTGAAAAACAAGTATTCAGATGACTTTTGAACATATGGTAATTGTATTTTGACTATCTTTTTATTACAGGGTTTTTTCCATTTATTAGTGCTTTTGTTTTGCATCATATTTGTTTTATTATTAAAAAATTTGCGATCACAATAAATTATATATGTAGTTTATTTAAATTTTAAAGAATTATATATAATTACCGTATATTAAAATTACAACATTATTTATGCAGCATACTAAATTTAGGATTAGTCATTAAACTTCATTATATATTAATAATTAACTTGTAAGCACTTGCGGATTAAAAATTTATGAAATTATTTAAATCACGAGTTGCCAAGTCCAATCACTACTTAGAACCCAAAAATTTCATTTTTGATACACCTGCACCTACTTTTTTGATACACTTAAATGTACCCTTACTTTTTTGAAATACTATAGGTATCTGTTTTAATGCATTCAAATATTCAAATATGAGTTCTAAAGAATTTATCACTTAATAATACTTGATAGATTAAGTCTGATATAGATTGGTCCAAGATGTATTTGTTATTATTGACGATTACTTCATGACACTTAGGTCGCATTTAAGCACTGGGTCAATAAGTATTGGGAAATAAATTTTATTTCGCGCAAATATTTAAAATTAATTAAGCATGTTTTTCATTAAGCATAGCTTGATAAAGGGCGTTCTCAAGTGCCTTAATCGATGGTTCAAAAAGTGTCTAGAAGTAAATTTTACTTAGTGAAAAATATTTTAAGCAGGTCAATTGGGTTTATTATTACCCTATAAGAAAAATGGACCGTAAAGGTACGGGTTGGCTGAGTAAAGGCACGGGTTTTGGTGGCACAGATTAAACCCATATTTGGTACGTAGGAGGCTTGGATTGGCACGGATTTTTGGCCCGTGATGGACCGTATGCCCGTACAAAATGGACCATTAATGGCTCAGGTTTTGCAACACTTTACTAGTTCAAATGGCACGGGATTTAGCCAGGTAATTAATGTGAATTAATGTGTGCCAAAAAAAATATACATACAAGTAGATTACATAAATTTATATCAACAATTAATACAATATAAACAAACTAACAACTGCTCATGTATCAAAATTTTGCAAGGAATTTTTTTTGTTAAGACATCCAGAGCAGTTTCATTAGTGAAATTATGAGATATCGCAATTTTTTTAAAAAAAATCGTATATTGATCTTTCACTCTTCGTGAAATGAGCCAACACGTACCACCTTCGACACGTATCATTCCGTGAAATGAAGGTGCCATTACGTATGATGTGTAAATAACGTGCCACCTCTCCCATACCACTTTTTACTGTGATATTCCGTCAACAGCTCTATACGTACTACTCCGACTGTGCCATTCCGTGGATTCCAGACACAACCCGTACCACACTCTGGACCACTTTTTTTATAGAGTTATAATGGATATCACAACTTTATAAAGTTAATTAGGTAATTCAAAATTTTTTTTATTAGTAAAGAAGAATAAGTGAGGTTGGTATTTCAATTTACAACCATTTTACAACAAACCACCCTTGGTTTGGCAATGTTTGTAGTTAATCGGGTATTCAAAGAGATCGCTCAATTAACTTTGCCATGGATTCTCATTCTTGATGCTAATGAATTTATCCTACTTCCTTATACTAAAAGTTTTCATGGAAAATAAAAATATAAAAAAGCTGAAAAAAAGATTACAGATGCTTAGTCTTTACTCATATGACAACAAATTCTTAATAATAGTTTCTTATTTATTATGACAATTCAATATCGACGAAGACCTAAAACTAGTATATACTGAACAGATGTTTTTCCTAGAGATTAAGCCTGGATAAGGCTTACCCAGGTAATCCGTATAAGCATCCCTTAAAGATATGTATCCCGGTTAGAAATATACATCACGTGAGAATTATGCAATGCAAAGTGGACGAAAATTTATGTTTCACAAATTTTATTCTAATATATCATACCGCTTATTAATCTCCCTAATACTACTTTTTGGTAGTCAGTTGAAAGTTGAAAAATTATTATTATTATTTTTTTTTTGAAAATATAGTTCTCTGGTTTGGATGATCATTACTTCGTGTCTCTATATTTGCTTATATCAATTCTGGATTAAATGTTGTCTATAACCACGTGAAGGGCTAATTCTTATATAAATCATAAACGGTTAACAGACGAGTAACACGGAATTAAATTTTATACTGGGCCTAATCTCTAGTTTTTCTGTACTTAATTTGATAAATAGAAGAATTATAAGAAACGTTCAAGTGTCAATTACGATCTTTATTTTAATTGATTATATTAAAATGAGCATCGTTACAATTATTAGTTAATCACATCGAGATAATGCTATAGAAAACTTCAATTACGTCATTATTTGCATATTTCATTAGTAAAAGATATTAAATGAGATTTACAACAAATCACCTTTTTTTTTTTTACCTGCCTTGGAAAATTTTACAATCAATAGAGTATTCAAAGATTATTGTTCAAGCAACTTTGCCATAGGTCTTGTGAAATTCGAGTTTAGCTATGTTTTTTATTATACAAAAGCGGATTTCAATCTTCATGTGATCTACATAGCGAATTTGTGACTCAGGTTTCACCTTGTCATAATATAATTACACTTGAGCACTATTACGTTTATTTGCCTTAATCTGCAAGTCAACCTAATAGGCTAATTCAAACCTAATGCTAAGGGTTTCTGATTTCTAATTAAATTAGTGATATAATTATTTTGAAATTATTTTAATTTGTAAGCTTATTTATATATTAAGGATGTTTATTTCATCTCCGAATAACACCTATTTCATTATCTGATTTCAAATTTTCAAACCAGAAATAGGACTTTTTAACCCCCTACTTGTTTTTGAAATAAGTTAACTTTGAATCACCCTATTAATGAAGATCGATTTGCTTAATAAAAATAATACATCAAAGTTATTTTTTTTAGTCTTTTAAAATTTAATCTTTTATTGCTTATGTAGTGATGAGAATTAAATGATTCTGGTACCATTCAACTTGTCCCATTGAGACGAATCGAATGGTACTAAAATCGTTCAATTCTGATTGCTAGATCACGATATATCATGTATGCGTCATATTTGGTACATGTATAATAAATTGTTTTTTTTATTTCAAGATGCAATATCTTGTGATTTAGTGGTCAGAATTGAACAATTTTGGTATTATTTGATCGTCTCGATGTGACTAATCACTATATCACGTGATAACTGCTGTAAAAATTACCTGCGTCATAATACCCTCTTTTACCTTTATACTCAAGCCAAATAGATTATGGTAAATAAGCATTTATAAATAGGCACATGATTTTCTGCTTCCAATTCTTAATAATCAGACTAAATTAATGCGATTAATTAAGGTATTAGCTAATAATAAATAAATTTTTTATCTAAAATAATTTGAAGAGTATTAATTAGATAATAGTAAATAGTATTTATTATCGCTATGAACAAGATTTATAAAAATTAAATCGTCCGGTTATCTATTATGTAATTAATACGTAGAGTTTTAATAAAATTGATGATCTGTATTTCTATTGGCTAATTTAAAAAAAAATACTTATTAACTCTGATAATCAAACTGGGCAACCTCCCTTATGGGCTAGGCAGTATGGCACCAGCTGGATTCGAACCTGCGACCTTTCGTCACGGACCCGCGCTCTAACCGTTACTTCATATCAGAATCGAAGTATGATTTTTTACAAAATGTTATCCCTATAAACCATACAATTTCTCGGTTACACAGATCATGTTCACATAAATACGATATCCTTTTTTTTTTTTTTACTTGTTACTCTTATTACAGTATGGTTTTTTTCTTTCGTTGTATGTTGGAAACGTCGTCTGGAGTCATTGTATATTTGGATTCATCGTATGGTATGTTGGTGCTATCGTCTGATCTTCGCTTAAAGTTGTCGCATATTTGGTGCCCTTGTTGTATGCCGGTGTTTTCACTGCATGTAAGTATCTTCATTTTTGAAGTCGCCATTAATTTTGCATCACTATTTTATGCCATTACTGGCATCGTTCTTAGTGCGTTACTTTTTTCTTTCTGTTTGTGACATTTTGTTTATTTTATTCTCTACTAATCACTTGTATAGTTTCCTTTTAGTAATTGCTGATTTGTTATCACTAGGTTGATGTCTTGGTGTTGTAGATTGGTTTCGTCATATGTTGGTACCTCGTCATTTTCAGTGGTGCCGCTAATTTCGAGTTGCTATTTTTGACGGCATTATCACCGCTTTTGTTTATTTCGATTCTTTACCAATTGCTTATTGTTTCTTCTTTGGTCGTCATTGATTCATCACCGTTGAGTTGGTATCTTTGGCATTGTCATGGTTAATAATATATTTCTTTAGAGTCGTTGCTTTAGTGCCGCTGTTACTGGGATAATGAGGATAAATTGGGAAGTTAGGATAAAATGTATGGAACGTGGGTTAGAGGTTAGGGAAAGGGTTAGGGATGGTAAAGTCTTCAGGACCAGGACCTTAGAACCCGATCTTAGGACCTAATTTACAAAAACCAGGTCCAAATTTTAGGACCCGGGTCCATAGGTCTTTTGATAGGTCCCAATATAGATAATGCCAAAAAAATAAAATTCTTGATTTGCAATTTATAATACTTCAAGTAATATCTAGTTTCTTTGTTAATCCAGCAAATATAATACGAATATTGTCAATTGAAAAACTTCTAAGACAAATTCATTGGCTGTTTTATTTTTAGTTCTTTTAGAGATGTGATCATTATCTGGTTTTGGCCAAAAACAGATATGGATCGCATCTCTAAATCTTTTAAAATCGTAAGCTAAAATACAAAAGATATAACTGGGATATAATTATAGTGATAAATTATTTTCTTTACATTTGTTGAATATACATGCAATAAAACTGCAATTTAAAAAAACTTTAAGAATTTATTGAGCATTATTTTTTTTTTTATTTTAATTAATATTTTCGCTTAACATTTATTGTATAGCTTCTTTAAAGCAATTAAGTTGTTTATTTTAATTACTAAATTATTTCGCGTTTGAATATTTGCAGGATAGCTTTTTTAAAGCTAATTATTATTATTCTTAATTCTTAAGACTTTCATTAGCAATATTCAATGCTTCAAGGCCAATATTTGCTTGACGTCTGTTTAAATGTTAAAATCAGTTTTTACCACGTGATAAAACCAAAGCATAGTGCTATCAAAAGGTTATCTCAGCATCACTAATATAGACCACGATCCATCATATAAGTGCATTAGTTTAAAAATAAAAATATCAATGCTCACAAAAATATTAGTGCACAAAAATGATATACGGATTCAATAAATTAGCTTTATTTATATGAGTGATTAATGAATTAACGTATAGAAAGGCATTTCACGCTTATATAGTAATATAGCTCAATTGATTAAATCATTTGAATCACTAAAAACTCGAGAAAAAAAATTTTAAACAAGTTATTTCCTGTAATATTTGTAATTAAAGATAATGCCTGACTTAAATCAACTTCCTGTTTCTAAATCATATCATATTTAAAAAAAACTCATAAACTTAGAACACAATTAGAAAAGTATAATTTAACATGTATTCATACTCACTTTAGATTTGTAATGAGAATTTACACCCGCTTTCCTTTGATGATGCTTAGATAAAAGCCTAAAAAGAAGCTACAAGAAAGATAAGCATCACTCAATTAAAAGATAAATAAAATTAATTGTATATTTTGTAATTCGTGAAATCCTTCCTTTTTTTTTTTATAAATCAATTAAATCAAAGATTTAAAAAAAAAAAAGATGGATATTGAAAGTGATGAAAATGCTGAATATTATAATCAAAGATGAAGAATTATATGATCAATTAATCTAGACATCCGAAGGAAATATATCAACCAATTCAATATTAGGTGATCAATTAACCCAAACATCTGAAGGAAATATATCAACTAATTTAAACAAGAACACAAGAAAACCATCACCTTTGTGGCTATATTTAGTTTCAAGCCTAACCATCCTGATATTCCCATTTGTGATGAATGTGGCCAAAAATTTTTCGTTTAAAAGTGGTAATTTGAGTTTAGAGAGGCACTTGAATAGTCAACATTATCGCTCTAAAGATTAAATGCTATCAAACCAAATTACTTTTTGTTCATGATAATCCATAGCCTAAAGCACAAAAAAAAGAACCTAGCTTTAATTACTTGGATTATCATAGATCAACAACCATTTTGTGTTGTTGAAAACAATAAATTTCTTGAATTAATCAATATATTTGATCCACGCTACAAAATTTCTGAATGTTATTAGGTTAAGAATATGGTTGTTAGCTATTTTAATAAGCAAAAGACAAAAATAGCTGATATTTTGCACAAAATCCCAGGAAAAGCTTTCTTGACTTTAGATATGTGAATGTCAACTATTAATAATGATGTTTTTTTTGGTATTACAATTCATTATATAGATCAACAATGGATGTTTTATCAGTCTTTGTTGGATATTATTCTCTTTACTACATGCTATACAGATAAAGTTGTAAAGTTATATATTTTCATGGAATAACATAGTTTCGAATTTTGAACTAAATTAATTTTAATTTAGTCCAAAATTCAAAACCATGCCCCTGTGCATTATTTCACAAAAATATAATACTATAAAATTCTGCACAAGTTCAGTATAGTTTGTAACTTCTGTAATACTGTACAACCTACATATAGGAGCAAATATAGCAAGAGCAATTAATAAGGGCCATGTCATTAATACCTGATTATTTTTTATCAGAGACCTACTACCCTCCCTTTTTTTTATTATATATATAGTCCAGGTTCTTATATATAATTTCAATTTTTTTACCCTCTTCCCCTCTAAAAAATCACCTAATTTTTGTCACTCTTCTAATATTCTTATAAAATTCAATTTAATAAATAAAACTTTGGCACTTACTACTAATAATAAGTTGACAATGTTGGTTTATGAACATATCTTAGCAAATAATTTGCAGGCAAAATTGGACCACCAAACCTTTCATTACTATAGATGTAGTGCTCATATTTTAAATTTAGCCATACATCATGGACTGGAAATTGTTAATCAAGATATTGATAACATTTACATGTTAATGTCAAAAATTAAAGGATCAATGGTCTTATGTAATGAATTAAAGGATTTATACAAAGTGAAAAGTTAGATTACCTAAAACCAGAATTAGATATCATAACTAGATGAAATAGTATATACTATATGTTAAATAAAATATCATGAATGCAACCTGTATTAAAAATGCTAGCTATTAATCACAATGAGTTTCAAAATTTAATGCCTATACCTAATGTATGAACAAAAATTAAAGTAATAAAAAAATTTTTTTAAATCCCACATAGTTATTTAGAAGCTTCCTAATTTTGATATAGTTGAGTTATAAAAAGCAATTAATAAATTTTGTATAGTCTAATATTTATTTATATTAATTTAATAAATAGGAAATACTCATTTTAATAGAACTATTGAAAAGAGCTATGAAATTACTGCCTGCAATGTCATATCCAATAATTGTGAATATTCAATTCTTATTTAGTGGTATTCAAAAATATTTTGAAGAATATATAAAAATAGCAAATTTGGCCAGTATATGTTAGCTGCATCAATTAGTAAAAAAATTGACCAATATAAACATATAATTAATGATAATACTACTGTTGTATCAATTCTTGATTTACAAACCAAATTATCACTCTTCGAAATAGAACAAGTAACTACTAATATAGTTAATAACTTAGAAAAGTATTTAACCCAATTCATACTACATTAACTAACAAGCAAGCTTACAGCCTGTATATTAATAAAAATAATGTTAGTACAACATATGATTACTTTAAGGGATTTAAATAACATCATTTAGAATCAGATTATGAAACAAATCAAACCTTTACCAATGAATTAGAGCAATATTTTAGCTTTGCCTTGTGATAAGAATATTGTACTATTATTATAGTAAAAAGGACATAAAAAAATTTTTAGCATTAGCAAGTATATCAAGTGATTCTTTGTCAATTCAAGCTATTAGCATAGCTTATGAGTAGGCTTTTTTAGTTGCAACCAATACTATATCATATACTCAAAGCCGTCTTGATCTAAAAACTTCAAAAGTATCTTTATATACTAAAAGTTGGATTGAAAATAAAATTGTAAAAATTAGTATGTTAAAATTTAAAAAAAGTTAAACTATTTTTTTACTTTTTTGGTTTAAAAACTATTTGCTATAACTTTAATTAGATTAAATATAAGCAAAGTCTGTTATTTTTAAAAGAATATTTAATAAATATGAAATAAAAATTACAAAACAAAATGTTAAATCATATTTTTTTTTTATTGTTAAGGTGAGGTCTTGCCTCTGGTCTTTATTAAATGTATATTGATTATTATACATTGCTGCTTTTACAATCTTTATACTTATCTACTAAGTACTGAGACTTGGACTATTTATCCATAATCTAAACCTACCAGAGCCTACCATATTCCCATTTATATAGCCAACCTGGTTTTTGTACGTCTCTTCCTAGCTGCTGATTAGTATTCATATGTTTGCCACTTTACCCATATTTCCTAGTATCGTCACTTCCAATTTGGTGTATATAGTTCCAGATAGGTGCTTTATGCTTCCAAATTGGTACATCCAAAGTTTCTTACTAGCATACTTCTTGGGAGTTCATATCTCAAGCCATGCAGCTGCCTCTACCACATTGGGTAAGTATCTCAAGCCTGCATGCTGCCGCAACTAACCAATTTTCCTGCGACTTCGGAACCCAGGATTTAGTGTTCTGAGTTCAGAAATATGCGAATGACTGTACTTCCCACTATGATGACGAGGTATCCAGGCATGTTTCGCCAAGGCTTCCAGTACCAAGCATAGTTGGATGGCATCATGAGGCGGCCGGCTAACCCGACTTACATACCACTACATGCACTTGTACCAGCTATACCCGTATTGGTAGTCCCAGATTCTCTTAATGTCCTAAGACTCCCATATGGGTGCACCCAGAGCTCCATTGGGTCTTGATACGTACATGCCTCCATGCTTCCACTTCTCATTGGCCAGTAAGTTCCGTCTGCCCTTACAGGTTCATTCTGATTTCTGGTACTCACATCTAACTCTTCTTCTAACCTTTACCAAACTAGTTAGCCCGGAAGAATTGGTTGGCCTGGCTTTATGTGCCTGATGGACTCTCTCTCCTTGGTATCTAATTCTAAAACATAGGTTCTTTTTCTCCGGTATGACTCCGGTGGCCAGGTTGGTGTCCTTTCTTGCCATAGGGCTTTTTCTGTCCAGTTCTTTAGTCTTCAGTCGAAATTCCGGTCTTCTGTAGTACCGTTGAAAGATCTTCCTTACCTCCTTGCTTGGGACTTGCCAAACAGGTTTTAATTGTTTCGGTCCCTTGAATTTGTTTGTATAACTTACACAACTGCGCTGATGCTCCCATTCAAGATAGTGGTACTAAGGTTACAGGTAATATACCCTACCGATCAATGAACATTAAATTATATTTAATAAATGCATGAAACTATTAATTTCATATATATTTAAATACCAACAATCAGTATTTACCAAGTAGATATAGATTATACATGAATACAAATCTTATTAGTATAGCCTGGTTTGGGACCAAGTTTAGAACCTAATTTTGAACCTAGTCTTAGACCAGATCTGGTTAATCTAGGTACTATCTAGATTTTAGAACTTATTCCACAAGACCTAGATTAACAGGTCTATAGTATAAAACTTAAAGATTTTAGGACCATGACCAGACTTAGACTAACTTTACCATTCCTACCCAATAATAATAATATAAAAAAAAAAAAAAACAAATTTAAAAATGTATTTATAAAAATAAAAAGCAAATAAAAATGAATTGATATATTTTGTCTAAATATTAAAAATTAATTGATTTGCAACCATAGGTTACAGAATAAATTTTATAACCGTAAATACTAAGATCAGGTGTAACGTAATTATCAAACCAAATTTTCTATAAAAATAAAACTGTGCGATTAAGGTTAGGGTTAGAGTGAGGCTTGGTGTAAGGCTTTTGGGTTAGAGAGAGCTCTAGTTACATTAAAATTTAGCAAGGAATTTTTTTTGTTAGAAACCGAAAGATAGTTTTAGATGTGAAATTTTGATTTAGAAGCAATTTTTGGCAAAACGAACGTTTGTTTTGACTTTTTCAAATGTGTAACATTATACCTGATCTTAGAATTTGATTGGCTTGTTGGGATGGGTTACAGTAACCGCGGTTACAAATTAATTAATCCAAATATTAAATACTAGCTAAATTTTTAGAATATATTCAAATATTATATATATTTTAATTTGTGATCCATATACCAAATAGTGAAAATTTATAGTAATATATAGGAAAAATCAATTACAGTAGCCTACCAAAATATTGTAGATACTTTTTATAGAGCTAAATAAATAAGATATTGAGCTAAAAATAATGCTATAAATTCTTTAAATCTATATTATTTAAATAAAAAAAAGTTTAATTGATAGTCTGCCAGTTAATCAGAAATTATCTATAGTGTAACATAATGCAAATTATATATGAAAATTACTATAGTATGAATGTGGCATGCATATATATATATATATATTTTTTTTTACTAAGTCAATAGTACATGCCCACTAATTGAAAGTTGCAGAGCTCATCGAGATGCATTTAACAATAGTTAGATCATCCAAATCGGCTTAATAGATAGTGAGATATTATTAAAAACAATTGAACAACTATATAAAATCTTTATATAAACAAACATTGTTTATATAAAGATTTTATATAGTTGTCCAATTATTTTTTAACGATATTTCACTATTCACTAGGCCAATTTGGATGATCTAACTATCATTGAATGCATCTCAATGAGCTCTACAACTTTCAATTAGTGGGCATGTATAGTTGACTTAGTAAAAAAGTTATTTTAATATATATACATGCTACATTCACACTATAGTAATTTTTATATGTGATTTGCATTATGTTATACTATTTAGACAATCTCTAATTAACTGGCGGACTATCAATTTATAAAAATTTAATGCTACAGTTTTTAAAATAATTAAATTTTAGTAAATTTTAGTTTTTTATATTATTGCGATTTGCTAAATTTTAATATTTTTTTATAATAACTTGAATAACTAAATATAGTAATATATAAACTTAATTTTTATCAAGTAAACTAGCAATTTTTTTTAAATAAAATTACTTAGCATACCAAATTGTATATATTCTAAAAGTTTTATAATTTTTAAAAATTTATTTATTAAATTTCTATATATAGTAATAAAAATTACTATATCAGATATTTAGTAATTTGCTAATTTTAATTGGGAATTCTAGGCATCTCTGGCCAGAGATACCTAACGATAATATTTCAGACCCAAAAGCCAATTAAAATGCAAAATAATCACATGATAGCCATTTAAGTATAGTATGAAGAACGATTATCACAAATCAGTCTGACAAAACAAAAACAACAACAAAAAGCATGAAAAAGTAAAAAATGTAAAAAATATTAAAAACGGCTATCTAAACCTATTTCAGGGCACTAATTAAAAGTGTTTGGAAGGCGATTTTGCTTATATAACATGCTTTTGTCCTAACCCTATATATCCCTAACTCTAATTAAGTTATATGATCAAACATAGTTTCAGGCCAGAGATATATAAGCTAAATATCTCTGGCCAGAGATGCCTAGAATTTCTTATTTTAATTTAGTAATTTAATTCTAATATTTAAAGGTAATAGCTAACTTAATATTTTTTAAAATTTTATAAAAATTTGAAGTTATATATAATTTATTACACTAAGAAATTTTTACTTAATTTTGAAATTTAATTAATTTAATAAAAAATTAACTTTTACTATATAGATATTATTTTAATTGATTTTTTAACAATTATTGTTTTAGTAGTTATATAAATTGCAAAAAATTAAATAATTTTAATTATTTTAAAAGTAATATATAAAATTTTATGATCTTTTTTTTATTTAAAAGATATAATAGAGATTTAATAAATTTATAGTATTATTTTTAGCTCAATATCTTATTTATTTAGCTCTATATCTGATATAAATTTTTAAAAAGTATCTACAATATTTTGGTAAGTCACTGTATTATTTATTAAATTTCTGGAATCTGGTACTGTCAGAGCAATAATGAATTTTTTTACTAAGCTAACCTTTCTTCTTTACTAAACAAAGTTGTAGAGCACATTTTTGCAATTCTAATAGTAGTAAAATCATTAAAATTGGACTAGTAGATTACAAAATATTATTAAAAAAGTTTTACTACTATATAGAGTTACTATATAAACAATAATATTGTTTATATAGAAACTCTATATGGTCACAAAAAGTTTTTTAATAATATCTTGTGATCTACTAGTCCAATTTTAATGATTTTATGCTATTAGAATCACAAGAATATGCTTTACAACTTTTGTTTAGAAAAAAAAAAGTTAGCTTAGTAAAAAAATTCATTATTGCTCTGACAAAAATTAGGTAATTTTTTAGGGGTGAGGAGTAAAAAAAGTTGAAATTATATATAAGAACCTGACTATATATATATTAAGGAAGAGGAAGGGTGGTAGGCCTCTGATAAAAAATAATCAGATGATTAATGACACTGCCCTAGCAGTACTAAATTCCAGAAATTTGATAAACAATAATTGATTTTCTCTAATTTTACTATATATAGTAATATATGCTGACTCTGTTTGATATACAGATCACAAATTAATAATTTTTGTATTCACTATGTAGAAATATTTGTATTTGTTTTTGTACAACTATTTTGTAGGATTTTCTTTTCTCGCTTTTTTTTATAATTGTGCTTGTAGTTTTTTTCGCATTATTTTTATTATTGGCAATAAGAGAAATTTGGTTGAATGTTTTTCTAATCCAAATCTAATAAAAAGATAATAATTACAATTTTTTTACCTTTTTTCTAATTGTTTATAACTGCTATGCTTAGCATAATGAGTAGTACAAATTATTTTGTAAATTTTTTGACATAACAAACTTTATTTTCAAGATATTTCTATATTGTTTAGGTATTGTAGTTCTTCTATTATGCTAATACAAAAGGTATTACCGTAGTTTAAATTTAAAGTTACACTAAAAATAATAATTTTTCAGTGTTTTAGATATTTATAATCTCTCAAATCATCTAGCAGGCAAATTTGCCTGCTTAAATAATTTTTTAAGCTTAACTTTTCCTATTTATTAAATAAAATTAAAGATATTCTTTTTATAAATAATATATTTAAATTTTATTATTCTATCTTTAATTTTGATTATTATATTTTTAATAAAGAAAAAACTAAAATGGCAATTTGTTGCTATAGAAACTTCTATATAATCACCCAATTATTTTTCAAATTAGCAATCATATAAATAATTTTTTTTATTTTTTTTTATTTATTTATTTTTTATTCTTAATAACATTTATTTTTTTTGAAATATTACTGGAGCTATCATTGGAGCTGTCATTGGAGCAGTTGCTAAAGCTTTATTGGAATCATTGTTAGAGCCATCATTGGAGCTATCATTAGAGTTGTTGTTAGGAACAATAGTTGGATCTATAGTAGGATATGATATTACGTTTAAATCAGTAAATTTCTCATAATTTAGGAAATTGTTTTTTATATTAAGCAAGTTCTTTATTGTTATAAGTTATTTAATAGAATTTTCAGATAGGTTTTTTTATAAGTTCTTTGTTGTTTTTAGTGAGTTTATTTAGGATTTTTTATTATTTTTCTGTAAGTTCCTTTGGTTTTTTGGTATTCATTTATTTAATAAGTTTTTTGTTGGTTTTTGATAGATTTGTTCAGAGTTCTTTGTTAGTTTTCTGTCAGTTCTTTTAGTAAATTCATCATTTTTCAATATGTAGATTTGCCATTTTTAGTAATAAGTTCTTTTGTTATTTTTTGATGAATCTTTTAGTAAGTTTTTTTTGTTCTTTGTTGAATTATTTTTATTTGTATTTAAGTTTTTATTAACATGTCTTAGCTGATTTTTTGTTAGTAGATCTTCAAATTATTTTTCGTTTTCATCTTCTATCTTTTGCTTTTTTCACTATCTTTGTCACTTTCTGTTCTTGTTCTCTTTTTCATTTCTTTTCTTTTTGGGTTTCTTGTTGTTTTGTTTTCTTGTTGTTCTATTCTGTTTCTTTAGTTTTACAAAAAAAAATAATAATAATTAAATAAAAAAAAATTAAAAAAAAATAAATTAAAAAAAAATTGAAATTAAAAAAAATTAAATTAAATAAATTAAACTTAAAATCAGTTTTTTTATATATTAAACCCAGTTTTAAAATTTTTTTTAATAAAAAAAATGGGATTTATTTTATAGTGCTATAGCATTATAATGCCATAGCACTATAGTGCTATAGTTTTATATATAATTTATTATATATATAATTTATACATGTTTAATAGTTATGTCGTGAGTCTTGTGAACGAATTGATAGTGGGTTAGTAATGTTCAAAAAATTTTGCATTTTATGTAACCCAAATCAATCTGACTCAAATAACTTTGCCCGAAATTACCAAATTTTAACAAATTTTACTAATAAACCTACTAACCAATATACTAAGTAATATTGCTTGGATTGTAATTTTGCTAAAATATTAGTTGGCAGTACTAAATGCTTTGCAGGTTCGTTCTGATGTCTGAATCTGAATTGTTGGATTAGTTCAGGTACACAAAATGCAAAATTTTTTGGACACCACTAACTTACTATAATGTAAATGATAGTATGTGGCCACATGATCATTGCGCGATTAGGTACAACGAAGCGTAGCAGACTATTGTTTGTTCTAGGGTGTCCAGGATTATGCAGGTAAATTTTACGTGTGAACTGAGGTTGATTATGTGATGCGATGATGCAGGCGAACTGATATTGATTATGTGATAAATGCGAAATAAATTCAAATTACACGATCGATTATACGATTTTTATTATTGTTTGCTATATGTAATTAGTTCTATTTTTCAGACATTTACTAAAATTTTACCTCAGCTATACTCGTAATTTAAGTTCATTCATTTTAACACCAGTCCCTATAAACTATATATGACTATAAAATTTTCATTACAGATTTGCATATCAGATTGATCGATTTTATTAATAAAATTATAATGATTGATTACATCATCGAGAAAAAAATACAACTTATATAAATCCTATCCTTACCCTAACCCTAACTGTTAACTTAATTTTACTATTTTATAAATCACCCTAACCCTAACCTCTAACTAACATCTACTTTTACCGCACATTCTACCCTAACCCAACCACAAACTCGAATTATAACCCTATACCTGCTCTAATCTTACAATTACATCAATTTAGTTAACTAGCTAACCCTAAATTATCCACTTCAAAGAACCCTATTATCTAGAAAACTACTGCCAATTGTAATTAAAAATACAGCAAGGACACCAAAAACGATGCCAATTAGCAACTTCATTTAACGATGATACTAGTATACGATGATATCAGGCAACTACGTCTACAAATGGCGAAATGGCGACGAATCAACAAACACGATATAGAAAAGAAACTGGTTAGTAAAATGAAGTAGCATAGGCCAAAAAAAAAAAACAATACTTATCTTGACAACTCAACAATGCATGCAATACCAGCAAGTCCCAGCAAAAAGGCAAAAATAAGACCAGAAAGGCGAGGCAGTAGCAAATCGGCACTAGTAAAAGCGAAGTTCCAAAAAAGAAAAACATACCAGCATACCATCAAAAAAGCAAAATGATCATTGATAACCACATTAATAGTGATTAACTATCAGAAAGGCAAGACAGCAGCAAATCGAAGAACCAGTAAAGCTAAGTCCCAGCAAAAGAACAAAAACAAAGCACCAGAAAAACAAAGCGCCAATTCCAGTAAAAGCTGAGTTCTAGCAGAAGAACTAAGCAAAGCACCATTTAATTTACCAGCAAAATGATGACACAAGAAATCGAAAGCATTGACAACAACCAATGGCATATCACCTGCAAAAATAAACATAAACAACATGTCACCGACAAACTAACATAACAAATGACAGTAATCACAACATTAACTACGGTACCTACAACACAGCCCAGCAAGAATGAAACAACACCAGCGACACTAATGAAGAGAAGACACTATTACAGATAAAGAAAAAAAATTGTGAAAAAAACTAAATATAATGATTGATTTGTGTAACCTGAAATTTTGATTATTATTATTATAATAATTATATAAGGGTAGTGCCGCGGCACTATAGCACTATAATAATATTTCCAAAAAAAATAATTAAATTAAAAAAAAAATAAATTAAACAAATTAGAGCTTAAAACTGGCTTTCTTTTTTAATAAATTGATTTAATAATTTTTTTTGTTAAAATACATTCAACTATTATATTACATGTATGCAAATTTTTTCAATAAATTTTTTTTAAATATATAATCGACTAATCAAATTTAATCACATGCATCATATGCACTATATGAGTATATGATGCATGTAATCAAATTCAATTGGTCAATTATGGGGTTGCCATAAAATAATATCCTTTAAAATTTTAAAAAGTTTCTTAAAATTTTATATGTTTTTGAAGAGAAATGTTTTAGTTACTACTAAATAAAGTTTAAAATTTGCTAATAAATTATAAAAATCATAATAATAAAAGTAGTGTAATTTTAAATTGTCTACAAATTTAAATTAAAGTAATAGGAATTAAATCTTAAATTTTTATTAAGTAAAACTAAAAAAAAAAGAAAAAAATTTTTAAAATTAAAATTTTTTAAAAAATTATAAAATTTTCTTTTATAAAGCAGTCTCAAATTTTTATAAATATTAAACAAATTAAAATAAGGTTTAAATAGTATATAACAGATAATTATAGTTTTTATTTAAAAAAAATTATAAAATATTTTTATTTTTAAAAAAAATAGATCAGATATAATTTATAAAATTTATACAGACAAATTTGCTTGCTTAACTGGACGGTTTAAGGAATAACAAATTTCACAAGTAACAAACCCATACATATTTTTGCGAATTAATAAAATGTTGAAGAAGAAATATATAATAAAAGGCAAATGAAAATTGATACAAAAATAATAAATAAAAAAAAAACAAAAATGAAGTATGAATAGTAAAGAATTATCTTTATAAATATCAATAAAAAAGATCAATACAAATATAATTACAGTATATTAATAAATTATTTTTATTTGATTTCATTTCATTATATAATATTATTATAGCACAATAACAGTAAGTTATACAGGCCATTAATATGTAAAATTATATGCCCAATCAAAAACAAGATTTTGCTGACATTATTCTAGATATGGTTTCAGTAGTTTTAAATCTACATAAAAAATAGCTTTAAAAATGTGAATATATATGTTTTTAATTAAACCCAATCAGAATGCAACAACAATATGGTCACGTGCCACCTCTTTTGGGGCGTCGAAAAAATAATTTTTGGTTTCAAAAACCAAAAAAGTTACTTTCTAAAAAAAAAAAAAAAAACAAGCAACTTTGCATTTGATTGGATACTCTTATATCACATGACTTTTTAGCAAAAGTGAACAAACCACAAAATTGTAGGTTTAAAGCAGTGTTTAAAATAGCATAGTAAAAATCCGGATCCACCGGTATTTTGATAAAATTTTGAGCAAAAAACCCGGTTTTTAATATATAAAAACAGGATTTTTTTGCTTTGCACCGTAAATTTCAAATCCTATTTTAAACACTAGTTTAAAGCTGCTGTCACCATAGCAGTTAAATGTTATACAAGCTTTCTTATATATCAAATTATAAATATAACAATAATAATAAAGATTGATTAGTTAAATATTTGACTTATTTTTTTATTGATTCAAAGTACTTGTTTTGGAGCATATGATTTATTTGGGTTATATATTATAGATTATACTTGGATGAGAGTACAACTAGCTATATATATAATTTTGGTATTTAATTTAAGTAGTCCGCCCAAAGGTTCTATATCTGCAACCTAACTATGGGGATTGCCTATTTAAACCCTCTAATAGGACTCCAAAATTTACATAAATAAATCAGATTTATTATAAAATTACTAAATATAAAAAGATTTATAAAAAAACTTTAAAAATAAGCAAAAAATTACTATAAATAGAAAAGGTCTGCATAAAAATCTCCAAAAATAAACAAACTAATATCTAACCTATCTATGTATATTTTGGGGTTCTCCTCTGATTTTCTGCCTTTTACCTGACTTTTAACCAATTTACTGAACATCTGTATTACTTATGTGGTTAGTTCAGACACCTGGGTCTCTTTTTCAAGAGCTCTTAGGACTTCTTTTCATACCCAAAGATACAATTCAGCTTATCTTTAACAGAAAACTTGGTAGAACAGTAGGGTTCCTCAAATTCAAATCAAATCAAATATTGGATCAATTTGAATTTGATCAAATCAAATTGATCCTGATTTGAATTTGATTTGATTCAAATATTTGAATTTGAATTTGATTTGAATTTGAATTTTTAATAGTAATTTTCAAATCAAATCAAATATTTGTCAAATCAAATCAAATTTGACTATATTTGAATTTGATCAAATCAAATATAGTCAAATTTGAATTTGAATTTGATCAAATATTTGATTCAAATATTGGAAGATCAAATCAAATTGCGGAACTCTATAGAACAGTACCTGTCCCAACAGGTATTTACCTATATTTTGGTAACTTATATTTACTGAAGCATACACTTGCAGTTAGGAAAATATTCTGCAACTGCTACCATTACCTACTTTTGTCTTTGTAAAATTCACTCCAACTCTAGTACCTACACATCAGGAAATTTTATATATAGATATTGATTGATATATAACACTTAATTGTTTTATATCGATTATAAAATATTGCTATATATCGATTAACTGGATAAAAATCGATATATATCTAAATCGATATATATCATTTTTTATATTAAATCATTATCCCTTACTTTGTAGAGGTTCGCAGGCAAATTTGTCTGTATAATTACCATAAGAAAAACCTTAACCTAGATCCGGGTTTTATGTTAATAATATAAACCTCATAGAGGTTTATATTAAATTTTTTTTTTTATTTTAGACCCAAATTTTACACATGCACAGTGACCCTCATATTTAATCTAAACCCAAATTTTATATAATCAGTCCTTCTTTCTTGTCTTCTTGTCTTCTCGTCTTTAACTAATACTTCTTTTTCTACTAGGTCACCAGAGTTTCGCAATTTCCAGGGCTTCGTCGCTAGAATGGTATAACAGCAATCAAGATTAGCAATTAAGTTACGAAAATTAGACTGCTGCGACACCAAATACAAGCATTACGTTGAATGCGTGTAAGAATTTTTTATTTTTTATTTATTTATTTTTTTTAATATGATAT